>JBAMBP010002292.1:0-25572 GCA_037044515.1 Phortica magna
CATTTTTGGTATACAGATAGTTTTTGGTTGCAAATCACAATATTAATATGATATGCAACTAATTAAAAACTATGACTATTAATAAATGTTCATAGAATAATTACTATTTTTGCTTTGTGCGTCAAATGTGTGAAATAAAAAAAAATCTGAAAATTCACATTTTTATTAATTTATATAAAATAAAGCAAAGAAAACATTTTGCAGAGTGCCAGAAGGCAAGGGGCAAGCCAAGTTTGCCGCAATCGGTCGAGTATCAAATCTTAACTTATAAAGTATAATTGATAAATTATATTTTTCTTCCAAGCTGGCTGATGCCGGCATAGAAGTGCCGGCAAGCGTTGAGTGGAAACAACAAAACGTCTGTTTTGTCTAAAAATTCATGCAAGCTACTTAATACCAAGGATCGAGTCTCGGCTAAGATCTAAGCAACAAAACTTTCATTGCATCCTTCCGGGTGTGCAATGAAATCTCGACATATTAAGAAACCTGAAAAATTAGATTCTGCTATGAGTAAGAAGAAGTTATCCCTTGGCAAAGCGCTTAAAGGAGCTGTCTATTCAAAATCTAACAGCGAAATAAGTATGACATCTGAAGAGATTGCGGAGGCAGAGGCTCCAGATTCTGGCGTCTCACCAAGCACTATTGGAACTGTTGCCGTGACAAAAATTGTTAACCAAAGTTACGCCCCAGTCGATGAGGCTCCTCAGCGCTTTCAAAAAATTAAGCGCAAAGCAACCTGAAAAATTAGATTCTGCTATGAGTAAGAAGAAGTTATCCCTTGGCAAAGCGCTTAAAGGAGCTGTCTATTCAAAATCTAACAGCGAAATAAGTATGACATCTGAAGAGATTGCGGAGGCAGAGGCTCCAGATTCTGGCGTCTCACCAAGCACTATTGGAACTGTTGCCGTGACAAAAATTGTTAACCAAAGTTACGCCCCAGTCGATGAGGCTCCTCAGCGCTTTCAAAAAATTAAGCGCAAAGCAACTGCCCCAATAGCTACTTCTCCTAAATTAGTTAAAAAAAGAGCGAGCTTAGATGAAAACGCTGCACCTCAAACTAGCTACAATGGAAACACTAACAGATTCAAGTTACTTGCTCAACTCCCCACTGAAAGTGAATGTGTGAGCGATATTGTAGATATTAGCGATCAGCCCAGCACCAGCCATCACGCCGTTAATACTGTGCCGATGAGTACTACAGTTAAAGCGCTGCCTAGACCTCCTCCGATTGTTATGGAAGGCATTCATGACGTCAACTTGCTGATGCAAAATATCAGCAATATCACTGATATAAATAAGGTTGAGTTTCGGGCCTCTTTGGGTGCTGTCATGCGTCTTTACGCGCCCTTCTAGGCAGAATGTTTTGAAACAAAGGCTATTAAGATGTTTTTGATTACCCCGTATGTCTTGTTAATAATATTCTTATTATGCTCAACACTTAGTACACTGATAAACTGATAAATTGAATTCAAAGACAATGTTTTTGTTTAATTTACTTTCATTTGTGTTAAAAACTTACTATCGCAGTGCCAATAATGTCTGTGATATTAACTTAAAACATATTACATTTAACCACACTTAATCAAAATTTACTGCACACGGATATTGCAATGATCCATTCGCAAGATTTATGTATGTTTTCAAAGAGACTGATGATGGAAAAATTTCAGTATTATCCTTAAACATAGAGTACTGCCACACAATAAGCAATACAAAACTTCCTCAATATTGAACAAAGTTCCATAGTTTATCAATCTGCCTTAATGTACATAAAAAAAACAAACAAAATCAAATTTGAAAAAAAAGCATATTCATAAACGTTTACAAAATGTATTCGTCTAATCACGGACATAACGTCCATAACTTAGTTGTTTGTTGTTCAAAATCTTGGGTCGTTTTCTTTTCAAAAGTTTGCTCGCATATTTTTTTTCCCCTGTTTTACTATTATTATAATTTTGTATTATTTCATTTTTTCTGGACTTTTGAAAATTATTTAGTTATGTACACTAGTCGGCATAAGTTTTTTGACGAAACCTTTACCTGACTGTTGAAGCTAGCTAAGCTTAGTACCGTTAAATAACGGTACCAAAATTATGCGCAAATTAAAGAATCTATTTTTAGCTCTATGCATGCCAAATTTTATTTCGTTTACCTTACGCATTCTCTTTCTGGCGACAAGAATGCATGCAGACAACGGCTTTTTGCGTGGCACAAGTATTTTGACAGCATCTTTATGGAAATGTTTTCACACTTTTAAGCACGCGAGAATCAAACACCTTCTGTGCTTAACTTTGATCAATATTACACGTTGTTATTAAAATAGAAAGTCATTAAAAATTATTAAATAACATGGGTAAAACGGCTGAGCTAAGTTTGGTTACCAGATCTTCAATGGTAGCAAAGTTTAACGCTGGAATAGCAGTCAAAGACATTGCCAATGTGTTTAATGTGTCGCGTCAAACTGTGCACTACCAAATTAAAAAGTTTAAAAAGCATAATGACGTGCGTAATTTAAGAAGATCAGGTGCTAAGCGCAAAACAGAGCTCTGTGAAGACAGAGTCCTTGTACGGTAATTTAAAAAAAATATTTTTCTGAAGCCTCAATCTGCAGCAGATCAATTTAATTTAACAGCTAAGACCCCAATTAGTGAGCGCACAGTCCGTCGACGGTTAAAAGACCTACACTGGGTCACAGCTTATTTCGTGCAGTCTCATATTGAAATTTTAAAGCGGCGCAGTTAGCTAACTGATTACGATTTCGAAAAAGTAAAAATGTAGAAAGGTGACTTAGTCTTTTATTAAAACAATGCAGTCAAATGAAAGTTGCAAAAAAATATCCTCTTTCCGTAAATACCCAAAACGCAAATTTACAAAGAAAAATAGCTCACAGCTTATTTCGTGCACTACACAAAGTCTTAAAAAAAAAAGTATTTTAAATAGTCTTTAATATTTTGTGTGACCTCCCTTCTGGCTTATGACGTCTTTCAATCTATTTCCCATTGATGCGACTAGTTTTTGGGTAGTTTATGGGGGAATTTTTTGCCATTCTTCCATCAGAGCAGTTTTGAGGTCATTTCGGTTGGAAATTTGCCTTTTTCTTATTGCCAAGTCCCAAATTGCCCACAAAGTTTCGATGACATTCAAGTCTGGGGACTGCGCAGGGGGAGTCATCAAATGAGGACAATTCCAGTTAAGCCATGATTGTACAATGGCCGCTTTATGCTTTGGGTCGTTGTCTTGGTAGAACCGAAATCCTTGTCGTACGCCCAAGTTATCGGCACTTTGGAGCAAGTTTTCTTTTAGAACGTTTAGGTACACATCCTTGTTCATTATCCCATCAATGAAAACTAAATTGCCAACGCCGGAAGTAGTCATACAGCCCCAAACCATTACACTTCCACCTCCATGTTTTACGGTTGGTTTAAGGTGTTGCTTTTGTAGCTCTGTGTTTGCCCTACGCCACACAAAATTTAAGCCGTCTGAGCCAAAAATGTTAAATTTGGACTCGTCTGCGAATATGACGTCGTTCCAGAAGGTAGAAGGTTTCGTCACGTGCTCTTTGGCAAATTTAAGCCGAGCTTGCTGATTTTTTTTTGATATGAACGGCTTTTGCGAGCTACTCGACCATTAAAGCCTTGTTCTCGTAGCACTCGGCGCACTGTTTCTGTACAGCATTTCTTGCCTAGCTCCTGCTCTATTTCTACGACCAATTTTGGAGCCGATAATATGGGGTTTATCTTAATTTTTCGGACAATTTTGCGCTTATCCTTGTCGCTAAATATCTTGTTTGGCGCTTTTCGGCCCTTGTCCACAGCACGGTTTTCGCGAACAAACCTTTCAATGATGCTTTGCACTGTACTAGGACTTAACCCTACAAAATTTGTGGGCAATTTTGGACTTGGCAATAAGAAAAAGGCAAATTTCCAACCAAAATGACCTCAAAACTGCTCTGATGGAAGAATGGCAAAAAATTCCCCCATAAACTACCCAAAAACTAGTCGCATCAATGGGAAATAGATTGAAAGACGTCATAAGCCAGAAGGGAGGTCACACAAAATATTAAAGACTATTTAAAATACTTTTTTTTTTAAGACTTTGTGTAGTGCACGAAATAAGCTGTGAGCTATTTTTCTTTGTAAATTTGCGTTTTGGGTATTTACGGAAAGAGGATATTTTTTTGCAACTTTCATTTGACTGCATTGTTTTAATAAAAGACTAAGTCACCTTTCTACATTTTTACTTTTTCGAAATCGTAATCAGTTAGCTAACTGCGCCGCTTTAAAATTTCAATATGAGACTGCACGAAATAAGCTGTGACCCAGTGTATAAAGCCAAGGACGTACCCTTTATAACAAAAGCAAACAAGCTTAAAAGAATGTCTTTCGCAAAGGAACATCTCCATAAGCCAAAGGAGTTCTGGAGAAGTGTTCTATGGACAGATGAAAGCTCCTTTGAGTTTAATTCATCTAACAATAAAGTTTTCGTAAGATTGCCAATGGTACAAAGACAAAAAAAGCGGCCCGTTTGCCAAAAAGTAAGCCATGGTGGAGGCTCTGTGATGTTCTGGGGATGTGTGGCGTACAATGGACTGGGTGACTTCGTTCCTGTCAATGGCTCGATGAACCAACGCCAATATTTGTCGGTTCTAAATGGTAATGCGTTTACTTCCGGAGACAGGCTTATTGGACAATCCTTTATCCTGCAACAGGATAACGCCCCGTGCCACAAAGCCAAGATGATTACAACATTTTTGAAGGATGTTGGTGTTACAACTTTGGACTGGCCACCTCAAAGTCCAGATTTAAATATAATTGAAAATGTCTGGTCTTTTATGAAACGCAAAAGAACAGTATCGTTGAATAAAACCAGAGAGGAGACCATTTCTGAGATCACTTCCCTTTGGGAAGAGATATCTCCAGAAATCATTCAAAATTTAATCGATTCAGTACCGCGACGCCTGCAAAAAGTTATTGAAACCAAAGGAAATTATATTTTTTACTAAATTCTTTTTTTTCCTTTGCTTTTTTTAAGTTTAAACTTTGTTATTCATGTTAAAAGGTACTTGTCAAAATACTTATGCCACCACATGAAAATTACTTTAGCTTATATTTTTTCAAGTTCATATAATAAAATGTTGAATTTATTATTTTTAAGTTTGTATTATCACTAAGTTAAACAGAAAAAAAAATCATGAAGTTATATTAAACCATTGAAAAGTTACATCAAAACTTGCACCATTTGTTTTTCGTCAAAATACTTATGCCGACTAGTGTAGTTCTCCAATGTTCATTAGTGTGTTCTGGTTATTCGTAACCAAACGCTTTTCTCTGAAATTTTACTAAATATTTTTAAAATATTCGTGGCTTTTTTTTGTATTTATCTGTGAGTGGTTTTTCATTTCTATTGTTGTCTTGTCGATTATATTTTGTTGTTGGTCATAGTTTTTATTTAGTTTTTATTATAAAAGTTGAATTAATATTTCTCTCAGTTTTATTTTTTTTTTTTAAATATTAAATGTGTGTTTAACTCTAATACGATTTATAGATCCCTTGAGCATTTTTTCTTTGGGTAATCCATCTTTGTCGTGTCATGTATTTATATTTTGCTTGTTGCTCATAGTTTTTGTTCAGATTCCTATTATAAATGAACAAAACCAACAGCGAACCATTTGATAAAGAATTGCATTTAGCAAATAACTCGTTTGAAGGACAGTCAAATGATTTATTAACATTGAACGAAATTTTGGATGACGGTCGATTTCGTAGGCGATATGAAAGAATTCATAAATTCACAGCATAGATATCATTCGGATTTTCCGATTTATATTTGTTATCGCCTTTTAATGGTTGATTCTATTTAAAATAAATTGATCCCATTTTTATTTTTGTGGTAAAAAATAGTAATAATTGAGATTCTAATGTTCGGGTCAGTAACGGACCAGTAGAATCATATTTTACAATTATAAAAAAAAAAGTTTTTAAAAGTAGTCTTACCTGAGAACAATACTCAAGATCCAACATACGAACAATAAAGTCTTTACGATTTCCGATTCAAGGAAGAAATTGTGCCTGGCACAATTATTAAAGCTCGACCAAAGAAAACAAAATAATAACCATTTTTTTGCAAACTTTTGAAAACTTGCTTAATTCACAAAAACAAAGTAATATAATTAATGAGTCTGCCAAAGATGATGATGCAGGCGATGAATTTTATTCTCACGAGATTCCTCTGTTTGAAGTGAGTCAAGATGATGAGTCAATTCAATTTTCGCCTTCTGTTAGTTCCAATCAATTATTAATTAATGAATCTGTTGAAACTTCTTCATCTGTTTCATATATTATAACTGGTTTAAGAAAATTTAAAACTAAAATGGAGAACAAATTCAAGAAAGTGATGAAATTCCGAACGGTAACTTAAATTGGAAAGCCTTTTTAAGGGAGTCCATAAAAAGAGATCAGGATTTTTGGTTAACATTGCAGTTGCTGATGTAACCTCATTATTTAATAACCGATGGCATAGCAATTTTATAATTGATGCCGTGTTAGCAATGTTCATATATGAAGCCAAAACTCCTAAAAGGATTGATATAATATGCCAAATAAATGAATGCACATTCAAAAACAAACAAGTGATTAACGATGCACTAATGAGTGGACACTCAAATTTCATCATTGTATTGCTCATCACTTCTGTGTGACATTCATAAACGTGACTAGGTGCTATTCACATTATAGACCCGTTTGAACTATTAGACACTGGGGATAAGCTTGCCTAATCGTAGTTTGAATTGGTCTGTTGTCAACATTTACCATGACATTCAACATTCAATACCTACAACTTCGGTGTTTATAAAACTCAATATGTTTACAGGAAGAGAGTTTGGAAAACCATCAAAGCCAAGTCTCTTATAGATCATACCTATTTAACAAATTATTAAATTAGGTGATGCGTTAGCAAATGTGTGCAACATTGCAGTTATACTTTAACCAGCTAAAGCAATTCTTGTAAAAGATATACTGTCACATATGTTACAAAAAATATAAAATCAATGCAGAAAGCATTCAAAGAATGAAAGAAAAGTCAGAAGCTTTCTTTTGTTTCTTATGTAAAGAAGAAAGACTACTTTTCAAATAAAGAAAATGTATTGGAATTTATGGTGAATATACTTCCAAGGGAACCCAGCCACATAAATGGGTATTGTGCTATATGAAGTACTTCTTGAGTAGTGAGGAAAACTAAACACCTTTTCATACAACTAGATGAAAAATGGATATCAAACGTATACCAACAGAGACCACACCTAACAATAACAAACCTTCAACAATTGTTTCAGGTTTCCGATTGTCACCTTGAATTAGACGATAAAAAAATGTATTTGAACTAAACTATCTACTGCTATTAAACCTGCCATAGATAATCACCTACTCCTTTTTTATTAATATACTCCTAAGAACGAGTCAGCTTCTGCTAAGACTAAAGGCTTTGACTACAAAATTCCTTTGGATACTTATGATATTATTTTTTTTCTCTGGACTTGAGAATTCTTAGTTTTGTAGTTCTCCATTGTTCATTAGTGTGTTCGGGTTCTTCTGGATCAAACGCTTTTCTCTGAAATTTTACTAAATATTTTTGAAATATTCCTGGATTTCTTTTTTAAATATATATTATATGGTTGTTCAACTCTAATACGATTTATAGATTCTTTGAGCATTATTTTTCTTTGGGTAATCCATCTTTGTCGTGTAATGCATATATATTTTGCTTGTTGCTCATAGTTTTTGTTCAGTTTTTCTATTATAAAGGTTAATTCTATATTTCTCAGCTTGAAATTTTTTTCGCAGGTCCAAGCTTTGAGTATTCTTCTCTTTGGCAATCCATTTTTACCAAGCCTGAATGCTCTTATAACATTATCAGTTATTTCCAAGTTCTATAAGTTTTTATATTTTTTTTAATCATATTTATTATTTATATTTTTTGTTAAAAATTTCTCTTTGAAAACGTTTTGTATAAGGTTTTTTTTAAATCTTACATCTTCTTAAAAATTCTTAATGAGTAAATAAATATTGTCGAATTATAGTTACTGTATTTTCCTTTTCTTCACATGTCAAACGCGCCCAACACTTCGCGACCTCATGTGGATTCAATTTTGGTTTTTAAAACTGTTTGATTTGTGTCAGTTTTATTTTAATACATTCTGGGATTAAATGTATTTTATAATTAGAATCGCAGGCCGTTCCTTCGTCAAGCAATAAGCATTCCGTTCAATCCTAATACGCTTGAAGATTGCGTAAGCTGGTTCAAAAATCTGGTTGTAGATCTTAAAAGGAAACTTTACACTTGAGAAGTAAAGGATGCTTTTAATATCATTTCAAATCTGAACAAAACCAACAGCGATCCATTTGATGAACAATTGCATTTATTAAATAAATCGTTTGAAGAACAGTCAAATGATTTGTTAACATTGAACGAAATTTCGTAGGCGATATGAAAGAATTTTGAATAATCAAATTCATTCTCAGTATAAATATCAAAAAAAAAAGTCCGGTTAACATATTCTATTGCACTAAAATGGTTGATTTTTTTTTTAAAAAGTTGATCCCATGCCATTGTGCAATGAATTTGATTCTCACGAGATTCCTCTGTTTGAAGTGAGTCAGTCAAGATGATGAGTCGATCCAATTTTCGCCATCTGATCTGTTAGTTCCAATCAATTATTAATTAATGAATCTATTGAAACTTCTTCATCAATTTAAAATATTATAACTGGTTTAAAAAAATTTAAAACTAAAATGGAGAACAAATTCAAGAAAGTGATGAAATTCGGAAAAATTAAAAACGAGCAACGCGTGTATTTTGTTCTGAGCATGACCATGTTCTATACAACACTCTTTATTTTATTTACGCTGCTACTTACAATCGAAAATAAAAATTGCTCACCATCTGGCATTCCGTTAAATACATATATATATATTTTTGTGTATGCCAAAACTTTTGTGGAAGTATTTAAGTCTAACTGTTTTTTTACATTAACTTCTTCTACGCTGTTCGCGTCTCTGAGAACAAATTCCCAGCCACTAACGCATGTGTATGTCAAGTTGCTCTCTCGCATTCAGATAGTCGCTGACGCTCCCGTGGTGTGCCCTATGCAGAGAGTATTAAGGAATTTCGAGGTGAAAATGTCGGACAGAGAAAGAAGACAAGCTAAAGTATATCTTTCTCGCACGGACAATTTCATTCTTCTACGCTGTTCGCGTTGCTGAATTCCGCTAGTCAAGCATAGTGTGTGTGTGGCTCACAGTATAAATACCTGGACATTTAGGAAGTATGTCCATCATTCATTAAGGAGCTTCACAAAAGCACACATTGTATGTTAAAAATACATAATCCCTTTTTGTGTTTATTAATAATTTTTATTTTCAGATGGTTAAGATAACCTACAATAATTGCGTGATCCATTATGGAGTGAGGCCTGGCGGTCGTGGTGGTCATGGAGGGCGTGGCGGCCGCAAAACGGTCGTAAACATCTTCGGAGGAAGAAGAAGAAGGCTACGACCGAGCCGACGGTCGGTCCGACGGCCGTGCTGACGGTCGAGTCTTTGGCGGAGTCGACGGTCCGACTGGATGTGATGGACGACGAAGACTTAATATTATTATAAAAAAAATTTTTTTTTTTTTAAATAAAAAACCACAAAAAAAAAATGCGTATCAAAAATATTTTAACATTCGATTTTCTCGTAATAGATTCGCCTATGTTACACAATTTATATTTTCAGATGGTAAAGGGTACCTACAACAATTGCGTAATTAATTACGGAGTGGGTCGTGGCGGTCGTAGTGGTCGCGGTGAAAATGGCGCGCCGCAAAACGGTCGTGGCCATAAACCTCTACGGAGGAAGAAGAAGAAGGCCACGACCGAACCGACGGGCAAGCCGACGGTCGATCGGACGGCCGAGTCGATGGGCGAATCGACGGACAGACTACAGATAATGTATTATAACTTTAAAATTCTTATTTTTTTTTAAATAAAAAACTAAAAAAAAAATCGGTCTTGGCGGTCGTGGTGGCCGTGGCGCGCCGAAAAACGATCGTGGCCATAAGGCTCTTCGGAGGAAAAAAAAAAGGCCACGACCGAGCCGACGGTCGATCGGAGGGCCGAGTCGATAGGCGAGTCGACGGAAAGACTACAGACAATGTATTATAATTTAAAAATTTTTTCTTTTAAATAAAAAACCAAAAAAAAAAAAATGTATGCGTATCAAAATTATTTAAACATACACATTCGATTTTCTCGTAATAGGTTTCCCTAGGTTACACAGCCATACACACCACATACGATAATTTAGCGTTGAGCCCGGCTCAAACACACATGAGTTCAAATTGTGTATCAATGCTTTGAATTGACTTGTGTTCAAACAGAAAATTTCCACAAGGGCGAAGTGGGGCATGCATTAATGCGAAATATCAAGAACGAAAACCAAATCTTAAGCTGTGAAATTTGTGAACAGAAGCAAATGTGTTAAGCAACCTAATGATATGCGCTTTTGTTTAACATATAACCTTCAAGAAAAATTTGACAACGCTATAGGAGGCAATACTGTCAACACAAAAACAGAATCTTCTTTGGCAAACTGAAATGTTTTCGTTTACTTCTTGTGCGTTGCCGATGTCTCTTCGTTCTTCTTACAATTTACTTTCCAACGGTAAACGATTTTTGTGCGTTCCCTCAGTCTCTTTATATTTCTTATGAACTAAATCATTTGACTCGCCGTCAGTCAACGATTTTTGTGCGTTGCCTCGTTGCGAGTCTCTCCCTTCTTTTCCAAAAACTAACAATTTTGCGTGTACAGATAGTTTTTGGTTGCGAATCACAATAAAAATATGATATGCAACTAATAAAAAACTATGACTATTAATAAATGTTCATAGAATGATTACTAATATAAAATCATATGACAATAAATAATCTTACACAGTGCGAATTTCAGCTTGATTCCACATACCCAAGTCGAGAAAATTGGCAAAATGTTGACACACTTTTCATTTTTTTCATTTGAATCCTTATAATTCGAAAAACATTTAACTTGCTTGTATATGATGACTTTTCTGTGAAAGGTGCATATATTGGCTATATATTGTGAAAATTTCAGACTGATTCCACATACCCAATTCGATCAATTGGGAAAATCTAGTCATAGTTCTTTTGTAGCGTGTTGTTAGAAAACAATGTGAATTATAATGTTTTGTGGCTGTAATTGTAATGTTATTGTCTATATTACATACAATTGTTATTGACAGACAGTACATACAAATGTTATTGCGTCTGTTAAGTTGCAGCACAAGTAGTGTCGCCTTTTGGGCGCTGTTAAAATCTTACATTTTGATTTTTTTAATTCCTGAAATTCCACTAGTCAAACATAGTGTGTGTGTGTGTGTGTGTGTGTGACTCACAGTATAAATACCTGGACATTTAAGAAACTGGACATCATTCATTAAGGAAGACGTTTGACGCACACATGGTAAGTTGAAAATACTAATTTACATTTCTTAATTGGACTTCGCTCAATTGACTGTGTAAAAAGCAAAATATATGCTGACAACGAGAAAACATACATCGGATCTATTTTCGACATATCCATAAGAACAAAGAATAATATTGCAGCACGCTCAGCCGCTGGCTGGTACTCCTGGCGAGCGGCATCAATTTCAACTTCAGTAACTTCCGCAGTACTTAGCGACTCTTTTACTAATACGGAAGTTTGCCTCGATTTTTGTAGTGTCGAGAAAAGTTCATCGTCGTCCAGAAGAGATCCTCGACTTTCATTAAGTAAGCGTAAAATCTCATTATCTAAATCGATTAAAGTACGTCGGTTTCGTGCTATTGTCAAGACAAGCTCATCTTTTTGTTCTTCCAAGGCTGGCTTTTCTTTTCGTACAATTATTCCCAGCAATTGTGCTTGTAAACCATCTTGCTTAAGTGCAAAGTTGACTATAGTTGTCTTTGAAGAGATTTCTGGCGGATAATGCGGATTTGATATTTTCGTAGTAATGTAAAACCGAAAATTTTCATTATAAGATACCAACTTGTCGTTGAACTTTATAAGTTTCTCACCACTTTGTATTGTAAAACTTTTACGAAGTATTGGATTAATAGCCTGATCTAAATATTCACCAACGTTTTGCAATAAAATCGGGGTTCCGGATTGCAAGGCTCTTTCAAGTATCTTTATGTAATCACTTTGTCCAAAATCAATTATATTTAAATCATTTTTATCTTCCAAGTTCTTAATCCAAGTGTTTGCTTGCATTTGGGGATCTATTATTAATGGCCAACGACTACCTTGCGTTACAATAACGCCATTTTCGGTACTAAGCTCATCAGCAGGTAGACCTTGAATATTCCATTCACGTATAGTGACTGCGTCACATACAAAGAGTGTAATTTTTAGTTCACTTGTTGCCGGTATATTCAACTCTTTGACAAGATCTGACCATTTTAGTATTAAGTCTTCACGATACTTTGTATCAAATGCACCCAAATAGGACATAAATGCAATAGATAACAAACAATCCCCGGGTAATTTTTCAAAAGCGAGGTCCAATTGTGCGACCGTTTCAATCCAGCGTTCGCGTTCTCCAGAAAGTGACTCTACCAATATTATTGCTCTTTCAAGTTGCTTTCTAAAATAATACATAAACTCTTGAAAAATGCTTTAACGGTACATAAGTATATATAATAGTTCGTCTAGTATTAATGAAACTTACCGCAGGCGCTCTTCTTTAGCACGAAGCTCATTGAGCAATTCAGTTTTCTCTGCTAGTTGGCGATAAAGTTCTTCAATGATAGCTTGCAGTTCTTCAAGCTTCTTTCTAGCTGCAGCCAAAGCTGCCTGCTTCTCGGCCAGTGAACGCATTGCGTTATCTAGTTTCTCTTGCTTGGGCGCAACGATACGATAAACTTTCCCATAATTCTCAATAGCCATTATCCATTGCATTAACGATTTGCAGGCTAAAGATACTACTGCAACCTTGTCAGGTTCCAATTCGGGATTCTTTGTGTAAATGGCAATACGCTTTAATGTCTTATCAGAAATATGATCACGATCAAAATTTTTTAAATCATTTAGGAAAGTCACTTCACTTAACATTTTTTTTGCCATTTCCCAAGTCGGTTCTTTACCCAGTAAAATAAGCACTGCTTCCATTACTTTTTCAATTTTCATAGGTGGTCTACCGTAAGATTTAACTTCAGCAATGTCCTTTTTGCTTAACGCATCCAATGCTTTGATGGCAGCATCAATCATTGGCATTACAACATCTAAATCGGCGCGTGCGGCTGCTGCTAGATCCAAACATATAATTTCTTCCTTTCCAATAATTATCGCTTCTTCATCTACCTTTTCTTTTTGTTCAGTGGCCTCAGCTTTTTGTATTTCTATTATCTGTATAAATTCTTCACATTCCAATGCAAGAACTTTTACCTGCTCCGAGCTTATCTTCAGTTCTTCTGACATAATAGTCACCTTCTCTTGTGTTTCCGCTATTTTTGATAGACCGTTGCGTAATTTATTGGCACTGGATGAAACTTCGAAACGTTTTTTCACTAACAAATCCTTGAAGCCACTTACCAATTGTAAATAATTTGGTGAAGTAACATAGTTATAACGCTTTACTTCTATCAGCATAGTTTCCGAAGTATCGGAGACACTTGAATGTATAACAGAGAAAGCCATCGCGATATCTCGATGCAACTGGACTTCAGTAGTCATTATGAGGCTTTCACGATGCTTTTCATCCTCTTTTCCTGGTACAGCTACATTTAATTGAAATCCAGTAAGAAAATGTGAAGCTACTTCCAGCAGCGCTTCTTGTGGCCATAGACGAAACCAGTTGGGTGTGGTTGCGCTTAATAAAGCTGGATATTGCCTCAGGTAACTACGAAAACTTTCACCAATCGGACTGAAACACAGTGCAATGTGCATACTGTCACGAACATTTAACATAAAAAATGAGTATAGTGCTTCTGTGGTGAGTGCAACGTTGGATTTTTTAGCTGATCTCTCAAGTTCCGCTTTAAGATCCTCAAACTCATCTACTTTAAATAAATTGATTTCTCCTGTGCTCAGCATATTGTTAATTATCTCAAGAAAGGCAACTTCCGCCACCTGTTCACTGGAAAAAATGAAAACTGTCAAACGTTGTTTGATGCCGGTTACTTTGTATAAGTTCTTTAAATCTTCACGGAACTCATTTGTTTTGTATTTTTTGGAAACTTCTATTTGAAAAATGACCATTTCTAGGATAAAGGCGGCCAACTTGGCTAGAACTTGTCTACCAGAACCGCCGATACCAATATTCAACATATGGCCACGTGGTTGAGAGATAACGCGAAGAATACGGACAATATGATCAATAGCTTCTTTAAAGAAAACCAAATTCATTCGCGACATGCCTGGAAAATTGTTATATTCTTCAAGTTGAAACATCATATAACTTCGAAGCGTGTCTTGTGCCAAATCTTCATAAAATCCCTGAGGGTGTGAAAAGTCACCAAAGAGCGGTGCCAACTTATTAAAACATAAACTGTGGTATGTGACTTCAAAATGTTTGCCTAGAGTATCGTTAACAGAGTTCAGAAACCATCCCTGGTCCGTATCGTCCACAAGGCGATCACAAAAAACACGAAATACCTCATGACACCAAAGACGCAAAAATTGAGGTTTCTTAGTCTGCAGTTCCGATGCGGCGCGAAGTAAGCCTTGAAATATACGCGAAATATCCCGTAAGTTAAACAAGTAGTGTGACTTATTTGGAGTCGGTAACATCTTCCCAACAATCATTGTGTACAACATGATAGAAGCATTTGTGATGTGTAACCACATTTCACGCACCTCGTTTGTAAAATTTTCAAGTTTCTGTTTTAACATAGTGCCAAAAATGTGCACGATTGTATCCTCCGTAGGAAAAGTTAAATTAATTAAAACGAAACGACTAAGTGTACGCATTGAGATCACCTGACGCCCTCCGCCAGGTGGACCCATTGCTGCCATGAGTAAAGTGTTTTGTACATAAATGCGTTGCTGAGTCTTTCGATTAAACCAATACTTGTAGTCAATCCACTGACGTATCAATTCTAGTGGCGGTTGTGAACCATAAATATCTTTTGCAGGCATATTGAAATCGTCCATAAAGCATATCATTCGTTTGCCGCCTATAGGCACAAAGTAAGTCTTGGTACGTTTCTCTGTACGATTCTCAATAGATTCTTGTAAGCCGGATGCTGTTGTTTGGGCTGAAATGTTTACTGATAGCACTGAGTATCGAGTTTTATCACAGGCTTCCATCACACTTATAGCTGTTGAAGTTTTTCCCGTACCAACATTTCCTACAAGCATGACGGGATGTTCATCTGCTAAAAGCTTCGACACCAAATATTCATAACGTATAGTGTCTCCAGTCGGAACAATAATCTTATAAAATGGCATTTCCTCATTATACCGCCAAGTATCTGAAAGTTTACTATCCCATGGTAAAAATGTACGCTGGGCTGGATCAACATAGTAGTCGTAAATAGTGTCCTTAATTGGAAAACAACTTTCAATTTCTCGAATAAAAGCATCAAGACGTAAACGGCTGTCTTCATCAACGGTAGCACAAACTGACCACACCAAAGAAAACATGAACCACAACTTGGTCATCTCTTCAAGAAGATCTAAATTATTAGAAGATATCCCATTTTGCTTCGTTGCAAAACTCTCTAACAACTTACAAAGCGAAATGACAACGTTAAGTTCGTTGGTCTTAACTGGCTCTTTGCAACGGATATGTTTGAAGTCTAGCACTTTGCTCAACAGATCGTCGAAATGTTCTTTTACAAAGTCGGAGTATTCTTTTGGCTTCTGTCGTTGTAACCATGAACTAACATACGGACGCCAGCCCAAATCGTTATAATCGTTATAGACCATTCCACATCGGGAAACCGTTGCTGGAGAGGCTACAGCCAAATCACCTACTTCAAATAATAACGATACCTGAGGGGGCATTGTTATTCGTTCGCTGTTTACAAGTGTTAATAGTTTGTTATCATCCATTACCGAATTCATATTTTCAATCCAAACTGCATCCACAGGGCCATCGAACAAAAGCCATTTCTGAATTGGGTCCTCATCAGCACAGATAACTCGCATTATAGAACTTAAAACACCATCTAACCATTCACCTGTTGCCAAATTGTATTCACCATATAGTTCTGCTAAACTAAGTGCTTTTGGATTAATGGGGTGTACAACTACCATTTCCCATCCAGAATACTTGGCCAAATTCATACGAATGTAAGCTCCTTGTAAACACTTCCATGTTGCTGACTTGGCAGTTCCCGTGTCACCTATAATCATCACTGAGTGCCGAGAATTTTTTGTTTCGTACAACTCTATTATTTTCTTAATAGCAATAGGTATTGCTTGCAAGCCATTTTCTTCAATTTCATTATGAATGGCTACGTTAAAGTCGCTATAGTCTATAACTGGCAAAGTGACTCCTGGGAATATATCAGACATAATACCATTAAAAAGTGGTAGATCATTTGCAGTAAGACGGGCGACATTCATATCTTTCATGGCCAAATATACAATCTCTTCTTCATTAGTGTTTGGCAATTGCCGTCGTTTGCGTCCAGCGTAGCGCAACAATGCCACCATTGAACGTAGGCCGAAATCATAGTGATGCTGTTTAGAAAGCTGTTGTTTGGCCAATTCGTACAATGTAAATACTTTACGGGCAAGATTTCGTGTATTTGAAAACCCATCCGAAAATAGTAAATTTTCAGCAATTATTATGTTATCCGGCACCATCATAGATATTGGTCTAAACATGGATTTGAGATTGTCTGGTAGTTCAGTTCGTCCAGCATATCCTGGATTCATTGTGATAAATAACCCCACAGTATGTTTCAGTTTAATTTTTTGACCCTCAAAAATAAATTCTGTAAGTTTTGCTGCAAGAGCGGTAAGTATGCACATGATTTGTTGAGCTACCACTGACAGTACTTCTATATTTATGCGATTGAACTCGTCAAAACATCCCCAACAACCACTCTGGGCTAGGCCGGAAAAATTCTTACCAATGCTTTTATAGTCAAGACCTTCTGAACAGTTTGTTACAATTACCCACATTCCCAAAGCTTTACCCAAGTCTTTTACGGTCTCAGTCTTTCCAGTTCCGGCAGGACCTTTGGGACTACCACCCCGATGCAAATGCAATGCAGTTGTCAGTGTAATATAGCAACGATCCGTCAGTGGTGTAATCACCAAACGACCAGAATTTCCTGTATACTCATATCCATACCAGTGTTCAGTATTAGTCTGACGGATGACGCATAACTCGGATTCCCTATGCCAATAGAAACGTAGTTGGGAGAACCATTCGAAATGTCCAATGTCTTTGCAGTTCGCTTTGTACATGCGATCAATGACATCACGACCATGAATTTCTAAAGTTATGAGTGTATTTACTTTTAGTCGCATAATTTTTGTTAATTCCTTGCGGCTCATCTCGGATAACTTAAGCAATACCTTGTTTTGCTTACGTTTTAGCTTCCGTAGTGGTTTTTTCTGATCAACCATTTTGCAGTGTATTAAACTACGTGTGCATTCCGTAGTCCATTGTATCTGACATGTTGTAAGTATCATCTGACCTGGCCAAATAGCAATCCACTTTTCACGGTTGCTTGTAAATTTTTTAAGAGAGCTACGAGTCAATTTTAATTGTTCTCGCATAACTGAGAACATAAAATCCTCAACTTGTCGTAACCAACGCTCAGATGGACCGTCTACATAAAGAACTTGTAAAAATTCAACTAATTCGCTATCATCAGAGTACATACCAGTTGCTTGCCATCGGTTAAGTGTTTTACCAACACGTTTCAAATCTAGTTTGTATAAATTATCAAATAGTTTTTTTAGGTGAATTTGTACCAAATCTGGCCGCTTGGCATTTCCTAATATTTCAAGCAAATCATCATTGGAAATGAAATAAAATCGTGGAAAAAGTTGGCGTTTGGTTTCCAGATATATTTCTAGGGCACGTTGTATTAACTCTAAGCGTTCATCCATTTTAATGAAACGATTTAATAAAAATGGGGGAGGTCGAAGATGTGTAGCTTTAAGAGCTGTTTTTGATTGAAACATCTTTCCTGTAATCGTACGAAACTCATCTGTAATGGATGAAAAGCGAGAAGCTTCTTCGGGTAACTGTTTTCGAATATCTTCCCCTTGAAATATATTTTCTAAGTATAACCACTGGCGTTGCACAGTTAGAGCCTTTTCTAAGGTTTCCATAATATATGAAAGAGTTTTTTCCCAATAATCGACAATAACAATAAACGGTTCGACAAACCGCGTCGATTTCATGGCCGATATTTGTACCAAATGCTCTTCAAGAAACTGAAAACATACTTCGACATTCTTAATTCTATATAAACCATCACGATAGAATGTCATCTCAAAGGATTGTTTTTTCCAAATTGATGCTATGTTTTTAATGCCATTTTCTATTGCTAACTCCATAGTAGCAGCATTCGATATATCTTGTATTTCCTCAGAGTATGCTTGAAAATCCAGATTTATTATCAGCTCAAGCGTAAATTTCTTCGAATTCTCATCAAAATGACTGAAAAACAAATATTTATAACAAAATGTTGACTATGAAAACAATAAAAATATTGAATTGGTTCTGGATTTATGTCAGCACAACCAGTGCATTGAAAGGAAAAGTAGAATTGAGTCGTTGGGTTGAACGACCAACTTCAAGGTCTGCGGTGTGATCGTGTGATCGATATTTGTGTGGAAAAGTAAAGAAGTAACAACTGAGAACACAGAGGTCTTAAAAGCCATTTTGACCAATTGTATAGTTTGAAAGCGTTGTCGTTGCCGAAACGATGAATCGTGGTTAACGTGGGTTAAATAAACCAGTAAGGACGTTATCTTCGGCCTTGCCGAAGATGTATACTCTTCACGACACTTTTTGTGGTACACCCATTTTATTTTTGGAATCTTATTTCTTTTTGTCCACATAGCCTACAGATCAGTTTTCGTTGTTATACCTCATTGAGTGCCAGATATATAGGAACTTTTGGTTTTGGTCATATGTGGGAGGTGCCACGCCCATTTGTATGCAGGTTCAGTTAATATACGTCTTTAAATTTGCATACCAAAAAACACCCCTTTATGTCATGGCTTCTCCCTTGGAGACCGAAAATTTCGAATTTTTGGTAAATTTCTCACTTTTGACTGATTTTTTTGATATTTGGAACATCATATAAATGGATGATGCCAAAGATATGAATTTTTTAATTGGGACGTCACCCCTCCTACCAGGGTATTATATGGTTTAGAAAACTCAACTTTACCGCTCTTACTAGTTTTATTAATGCCTGACTATTATCCAAATTTTTATAAGAATCGGATAAGGGTGGCCAATACAGCGAAAAACTTAAAAATGGGGCTTCTCTGTAAGCTGACGAGATACATGATACGAGAAAGCAGTGAAGTTCAAATACATTACCTTCTTTAAGAAAAATTAGAAAATGGGCGTGGCTACGTATATGATTTTTATTGGTAAATTAAAAAGGATTTTCTAATAAGATTAATTGAGAAAACATTTGCAAGAGTATATAAGTTTCGGCATAGTAAGGGAGCTATCTTATTGGTTCTGAATTGTGTTTCTTTATCTTTTGCCTTTTTATATACAGAACACAGCGTGTACAGGAGGTCTATTGATTTTGGCCAAAATGTGTGTAACGAATAGAACGGGGGAGGGGAACCCCATAAAGTATATATATATTGTTGATGAGGACGACAGAAGAAGTTGAGTAAGCAATGTCCGTCTGTCCGTCCTCACCAATGGTTCTCGGAAAATATAAGAGATAGAGCCTGTGGTCGGACGGACGGACGGACGGACGGACGGACATGGCTAAACCAATTTGACTTGTCATCCTGATCAAGAATATACCTACTTTATACGTTCCCCCTCAACAAACACAATAGGATTGCAGTCGAGATTCCCCGACTTTGAAATACCCCGTATCTTCAATTTGTAAGTCATTGAACTCATCTTACTGCCGCTGTTCCCCCCTCCAAAAATAAGGCAATCATTAATTTTACCGTCCGATTTGTGCTTTCCGTCGGGTTTTCTTGTGGCGTATATGGCCCAGTGAACTCGAGGCACACCCACCATATCTCCTAAGAATCTTTAAAATTATCTGCTTGTTAGCTGTCCCGTGTCTGTAACCATCACCTTTAGTACTCCGAAACGCAACAAAATTTTCTCCCTGAATGTTTTCTAAAATTTTCGGTTGATGCCTAGCGCAGTGCTGCCGTTTCCATTCATTTTGCGAATTTGTCCACGAATACTACCAATACTACCGAATACTACCGTGACAATGGTCCAACAAAGTCTGCACAAAGTATCATCCATGGCTCGTCGGTCAATTGAGTCAAAGATACACAGGATTTCCATGTCTCGTCGTGCGTTTGTTTCGTAGAGTCCGTCAAGTCCTTAAAGCCGGTAGGCACTGTCTTTTTTCGGCATGCCATTTGTGGTTTAGGGTCCCTAATCTTGGGGATACAGGGCCTGGTGATCCGATCTGAGCGCCGGAGATCTTGCTCTGGTTAATTCTATCACTCACCCCCGGCACCAGAAGCGTGTCTCCACCATGCTGCTGACCGGGCTAAAACCAATAATGGATTTCTCCACTGCGGGTTCATGTCCAACTCGTGTTCACTAATCTTGAATCTTGTATTTTCACAACCTCTTCTGCGCATTTCAACTCAGAACCTTATTTTTCTCATCTGCAGTCCGATAACCGCCATGGTACACTCACCGCAGTGCCAGGAATGGCAATTACCGTGGTCATGGCGACCGTAGGCTTGTTGTCCAAAACCTCCTCAGTAATCCCCTGCGTAAGAAATTCTATCGGCGTCGAATGGATGACTTTAGCGGCGGAAGCAGACCGTGTTTCGCCGTTAGCTTTTGCAACCCCGTTATTATTTTGGTATTATAATCTCCGTTGGTAATATATCTAGAGAACCGCCTTCGGAGCTCTTCTCCGGTACCATACACGACCTGCTTACGCTCCTCTAAATATGCAACCAACTTTTCCTTAAGCAAATAACCCACGAATTTCACCTTAACCACCATCTTTATACTCTTCACGAAGTGAAAAGTATTATAGTTTTGTCACGAAGTTTGTAACAGCCAGAAAGAGGCGTGGCCGCCTATACAAAGTATATATATTCTTGATCAGGATGACAAGACGAGTTGATATAGCCATGTCCGTCTGTCCGTCTGTCTGTATGTATGCAAACTCCTCCCTCAGTTTTGAAGCTATCGACTTGAAACTTTGCACAGACCCTTGTATTTTATTACGATGACACATTGGTCGGAACCAGCGAGATCGGACCACTGGAACTGGTAGCCACCATACAAAAAGAAGAAGAAAAAAAAATTTCAATCGTTGTATGAAAAACTTTTTTGTTTTCCAAGATAGAGCGCTGAAATTATACCAGTGGTGAACAACCGTAGCCAGGCTAAATGCCTGAAAATTTCATTGAGATCGGAATACTGGAACTGGTACCTGCCATACAAAATGAAGAAGAGGAAGAGAAACAAAGTTTAAATCGTTGTATGGGAAACTTTTTTATTTCTTAAGATAGAGTGCTGAAATTTTAAAAGTAGTAAGTAAGTGTCACCAGATCAAATGCCTGCAAGTTTCATTAAGATCGGACTGCTGGAACTGGTACCTGCCATACAAAATGAAGAAGAGGAAGAGAAGCAAAGTTTAAATCGTTGTATGGGAAACTTTTTTGTTTCTGAAGTTAGGGTGCTGAATTTACAAAAGTAGTAATTTAGTGTCACTAGATCAATTGCCTGTAAGTTTTATTGAGATCGGACTACTGGAACTGGTACCTGCCATACAAAATGAAGAAGAGGAAGAGAAACCAAATTTAAGTCGTTGTATGGGAAACTTTTTTATTTCTTAAGATAGAGTGCTGAAATTTTAAAAGTAGTAAGTAAGTGTCACCAGATCAAATGCCTGCAAGTTTCATTAAGATCGGACTGCTGGAACTGGTACCTGCCATACAAAATGAAGAAGAGGAAGAGAAGCAAAGTTTAAATCGTTGTATGGGAAACTTTTTTGTTTCTGAAGTTAGGGTGCTGAATTTACAAAAGTAGTAATTTAGTGTCACTAGATCAATTGCCTGTAAGTTTTATTGAGATCGGACTACTGGAACTGGTACCTGCCATACAAAATGAAGAAGAGGAAGAGAAACCAAATTTAAGTCGTTGTACGGAAAACTTTTTTGTTTCTTAACTAATCGACTTAAAACTTCATGCTTATGTTAATAATGTGGCTTAAAAGCTATTTCGATATCAAAATGGGCGTGGCACTCCCACATATGACCAAAACCAATAGTTCCCATATATCTGGCACTCAATGCGGTATAACAACGAAAACTGATCTGTAGGCGATGTGGACAAAATGAAACAAGATTCCAAAAATAAAATGGGCGTACCACAAAAGGTGTCGTGAAGAGTATACATCTTCGGCAAGGCCGAAGATAACGTCCTTACTGGTTATATTTGTATTGTGCAAACTCAAGCAAAGCACAGCTAGAACAAAACGGAAAATATCGTTGTCTGTTCCATTCCATTCACATTCCAATTAATTTTTTTTGTGCCACTATACGCTTGAAATATTCCTATATATATTTATACTCTTCACGAAGGGAAAAGTATTATAAATTTGTCACGAAGTTCGTAACAGCCAGAAGGAGGCGTGGCCGACTATACAAAGTATATATATTCTTGATCAGGATCACAAGACGAGTTGATATAGCCATGTCCGTCTGTCTGTATGTATGCGAACTCCTCCCTCAATTTTGAAGATATCGACCTGAAACTTTGCACAGACCCTTGTATTTTATTATGATGAAACATTGGTCGGAACCAGCGAGATCGGACTATTGGAACTGGTAGCCACCATACGAAAAGAAGAAGAAAAAAAAATTTCAATCGTTGTATGAAAAACTTTTTTGGTTTCCAAGATAGAGTGCTGAAATTATACAAGTGTTAATAAACCATAGCCAGGCTAAATGTCTAAAAGTTTCAGAGAGATCGGAATACTGGAACTGGTACCTGCCATACAAAATGAAGAAGAGGAAGAAAAGCAAAGTTTAAACCGTTGTACGGAAAACTTTTTTGTTTCTTAACTAATCGACTTGAAACTTCATACTTATGTTGGTAATGTGGCTTAAAAGCTATTTTGATATCAAAATGGGCATGATACCCCCACATATGACCAAAACCAATAGTTCCCATATATCTGGCACTCATTAGGTATAACAACGAAAACTGATCTGTAGGCTATGTGGACAAAAAGAAATAAGATTCCAAAAATAAAATGGGTGTACCACAAAAGGTGTCGTGAAGAGTATACATCTTCGGCAAGGCCGAAGATAACGTCCTTACTGGTTTTCTTCTTCTTTTCTACCAGCCAGCTACCAGTTCCAGTGGTCCGTTCTCGCTGGTTCCGACCAATGTGTCATCGTAATAAAATACAAGGGTCTGTGCAAAATTTCAGGTTGATAGCTTCAAAACTGAGGGAGGAGTTTGCATACATACAGACAGACGGACATGGCTATATCAACTCGTCTTGTCATCCTGATCAAGAATATGTATACTTTGTATAGTCGGCTACGCCTCCTTTTGGGTGTTACAAACTTCGTGACAAAACTATAATACTTTTCACTTCGTGAAGAGTAGAAAAATAGTGACAACTATGGTCGCTAGACTTACGCTACTTCTTAGTTTATTCTAACTCAAAATATTATTATTAACATATTAACTAGATTTAGCTTTATCCTGAATAGTAGCTGTGAGGCGACTTGTGTTGATATGGTGACTGCTCCTGTTGTTGGCAAGCGCTGCGTTAATTTCCTTTGATGACTCGAAGACAGTTCTGTGAAGGGATGAAATTCCGTAGTGAATTCACCCCTCACAACAAATGGAACAACGAAGTTTAGCGCATCTGTCACTGTTTCTTTACAGCAGTGTAACAGCAATTCGATCGACGAAACGTAGCGTTTCTGTCGCTGTTACATCACAGCAAGGTAACATCACCAATATCGGTGCTGGCCGGTTGCTGTTTGATGTCTGCACCACAGTGTTGCGATGGCTACATCGGTTTCGGATCGAATAGAACGTGTTCGGGACTTCAAGGCAGCCGAAGAATTGTGTGGAAAAAATAGTAAGGGCGGTATAGTCGAGTATACTCAACCATATAATACCCTGCACATACCCTCACTCATTAAATGGTGTTCCAATTATCAAAAAAATCAATCAGTGAGGAATTTTCCAAAAATTCCAGTTTGTTGATCTCTGAGGGGGAAAGCCATGAAATAAAGGGGTGTTTTTTGGTATGCAGTTTAAAGGACGTATATTAACTGAACCTTCATTATCAATTTCAGACACATATATTTCATAGTTGTGGAGATTTACATATTTTAATAATAATAATCTGGAATTTACCCAAAATTTTAGTTTGCCGGCCTTTAATGGGTAGTCCAAATACAAAATGTAATATTCTGGTATGCAGTCTCAAGAAGTTAGGTATATTTTTCCTACGTACAAAGGTCCGTACACTTAACAACTTCGGAGATATAGGCTTTGACATGAAAACTCTATTTGAGGGGTAATAAAGGTAATGTTAAGTATTTTTAATGACGTACATTTATTTAGTCTGCATACAAAGTTTCAGGTTCATAACTGTAATAGTTGTGGAGATATATTGACCAAAAATTAAATTTTGGTGGTTTTTGAGGGGTAGTCGAATATACAGAGGTTTATTTTCTGGTATGCAGTTTTAAGGACATGTATTTACTGAGTGTACACACAAAATTTCAGGTCCGTAACTTTCATGGTTTTCAAGATACAGTAATTAACAATAAAACACTTTTTGAGGGGTAATAAAGGGCTGGGGGAAAATTTTAGTATGCAGTTTCATAAAAATTTACATACTTAGTCTTCATACTAACTTTCATACTTCTAGCGTTTTTGGTGTTCAAGTTATAGCCTTTTCAAAAAGTGGGCGTAGCTGGTTGGGTGGAAAGGAGTGGGCGTGGCTCAAAACCGTTCAAACTTGATCTGCTGCCGAGGATCACGAGTCTATCCTCCAAATCTCAAGTCTCTATGTTGCATAGTTTCTGAGAACCATTGGTGAGGACGGACGGACGGAGATACGGACGGACATCGCTTAATCAATTTGTCTTGTCGTCCTGATCAAGAATATATGTACTTTATGGAGTCCCCCTCCCCTCTTTCTGTGCGTTACATACATTTCGGCCAAACAAACACAATATACCCTGGTACAGTATATACAGGGTATAATATGGATCGTTCGTCAAAGCGAGAGTCAGTACTAATAAAGAGTTTGAAAGATCGCGTCGTAGTACACTTTTATTCCGTTGCCTATACACCTGGAGTTTTCAGGTGATTCTCCTTTGTCTTGAAAGTGAATAG
>JBAMBP010002295.1:0-120128 GCA_037044515.1 Phortica magna
CCTCTCTCACAACCACTTTTCTGTTTTACATATTCTGTATGCGTAACAGCGCTGTGATTTGTTTCAAGCACTGCTTCTTCTTCTACGTGTTGCCGACACAGCGTGCAATGACTTGCAATGATGCTGCTTGCGAAAAAAAATAACAGTGGCCATTTAAATAAATGCAAACTGTTGCAGTGCAAAACATATATTATAAATTAAATTTAATTATAGTATGTCAAAGCAAAAATTATGTTAGAGGCACATTGCTCTAGTTAGTGCAACAACAAGTGCAATTTGACGCTCGTTTGTATTGCATTGTTGTAAGTTATGCAGACTTAACCGCAGTGCAGCGGCAGCAGCACTGCACATTTGCCCTCATCGCATTGATGGACTGCAGCATGACATACAACAAAACACCGGAAGATGTTTGGCATGTGGGTTACAACAACAACAACTATAGTAACCGCTAGCATAAACGACATATTGCTGTCTACAATAATAACAACAACAACATGCAAAAGACAATTAAATGCATAAAATGGCAGCAAAATAAATGTTTGCAATTTACATACGCAGACATTTTAGTGGCATCTGTTATTACAACAACAGCAACAACAACTATAACTACAACAACAACAACTGCATTAAGCATAACAAAAGACATCGTTGTTGCGCCTGCTGTCGCATTATTATAGCAGCGTCTGTTGCTGACAACGCGGGTTGGGCAAACGGCGATTGACATTAAAAGAGAAGAAGCAGCATAAGGCAAAATAAAAGTCACTTGACATTCGCAGCACAAATAATTTATTTTATAAGAAATGTCAATGAACAAACAAACTCACAAAACAACATTCAATTGCATTCAATTAAAACGCTTCGCATTGCATTCGGAAAATTGATACTTGGTATCAATAAAAACTATGCCAGACGCAAATAAACGATATTTCAAGGACCAATAATATTGATTGGACCATAAAGAATGGAGTAACGATCGTATATAAAGGCATGCAAATAGTAGCCTGAAGTGCACACAAACGAATTCGCATCAGCTAAATGACTTGCAGCCACTCGCCAAGGGTTGAGTGCACTTTCAATAGCTTTATGTCATTACTGCTGCAGACTTGAACTTCGATAAGGAAATTCTAGAGACGACAGACAGACAAGTAGCTGAAGCCTTTGCCGAAACCATGCGTAGCGGAACTTGAACGCTTACAAATTCTGCCGCGACATAGAAACTGCTTCCTACAGTCGACGCACACGCACATGCCTGCTGCATGTTGCACTGTTGAGCGTTGGCTGAACTGAACTGCAGCAGGAAAAAGCGTCTGCGCGGTTTCCCCCAAAAGCGAACTCCTTTTTATATGTTTTGTTGTATTTTCATATCAAAGTAGTCGAGTAGGCTTTCAATACAAACGTATACAACCAACGTCCGGTCGGTTTGTGCAGCTTGTGTGGCAAGGGGGCACACACGAATGTGTTGGCAACGTGAGCGATTCGTAAAATGGATTGCGTTCTGCAAAACCATTATGTAAAGATCAACGATATACATTTGCATGCATACATGTATACATATGTAAGTGTACACACACACATATATATATATATATATACACACATGTGCTTGTAAGCCTGCAGTGGTGGGTTTCATTCATACCCACAACACTTGACTTAACTACAAATGCAACGTTTTTTGTTGATTTCATTTGATTCTCTTTTTGTGCAAAGATTTTTCAGTTTTTATATAATTTTTCTTCATTTCGCTATGCCAATTTTTTGCTTTGTTTTATTATATTTATTTTGTTGTTGTTGTTGTTGTTATTGTTGCGCGCAAATGGCAACAGGAATTCTTGTCTTGTTCGTTCTGCCTGCATCGGATGTTGAACTAACAGCAACAACAACAAGAGCGATGACGATGGCGGCGACAGCGTGGGTTGCGCGCAGACCACGATTCATGTAACTGGCAAAAAGCAACAAGATTGCATTGCAAAAACAACAACAACAACGACACCAATCGTAACGACAACGACCACGACAACAATAACAACAACAACAACAACAACAACAAACACAACGACACAAAGTCTGGCTTAGCCAAAATCGCATGTGAGTTTCGACGCTCTCTCATTAGTGATGCCTCTGCCCACGTTGTGTCTCTACTTGTGCGCCCCCCTTGCTTGCCTGCCTGCCTGCGCCCACTTTAACACGTTACGTGTAGACTTTCGTTTAAAGTGTTTTAGTTGTTGTTGTTGTTGTTGTTTCTTTTGGTGGTTGAGAAAAAAAAGACAAACTTTGAACTCTTTGCTTGAACTTTAAGAGTTGCATGAGAATTTTTGCTAAAGTATTATGAAGGAAACAAAGGGGAAGCGAAGGAGCGCATATAATGAAGATAATTTCGCGCGCTTTGTAAAGTGTTCATAAATTTGTGACAAGGTGCAGCAATGCGTATTTTTAGCCAAGTGGTTTCTTGGCCAACAATTTAGGGGCGTCTGCAACATGTAGCAAAGCAGCTGCTCTTTAAAGGACAGACGCCTCTTTTATATGCAAATTATTTGAGTATTTTAATGATATAAGCAACCTTCTGACAAGGACATGACAGACAAAATTGCAAGCGTCATGCAAATGTTTAACTACAAATTATTTAGAATGTTATTATTTAAGTAAAAAAAACGAGTACATGTCTTAAAGTATAAAAACTTGCAACAGTTGATCATGAAAATAAATACTTAATGTAACCAGCGTTGCTTATACAACAATACAACTAAAATAATATAAGGTGACCATCAGTTTTGAGGTATTTTTTTTTTGTTATAATTAAGTGTTGGAAGTATGCGTGGCGCACCCTGCAACATGAACGCTTTCATTACAAAAAAAACTATGACTAATTGACAACTTGATTAGTTGTGTCAAATTAAATTTAAATGATTTCTGTTAACAATCCGTCTAATTGGCTAACAACAGCAGCAGCAGCAGCAGCAGTAAAAAATTTGCAAACATTTGAACAATTTTTTACATGAAATTGACACACTTACAAGAGAAATATGCGCGCCGATACGAAAAACAGCAACAAATATGCGCGCGTCTACAATTTTTAGCGGCCAACATGCGACACAAATTAAACCAATTAAGCAAAAAATAACAAAATGCTGAGAGCGCAACAAAAACAATCGCTGCTGCCGCTGCCGCTGCCATGATATGACGCGCATTGATTAAATGCACAACACACACACACACACAGACACACAACGAGCAAATCACTTTTATCGAATCAATTGCACAGATTATTGCATGCGACAAGTCAACGGGCGCGCGTAACAATTTAACAAGCGCACAGCAAATTAACTCGCATGCGAGAGCAACAAGCAATGCGACCGAACAAAGTGCACACAAAGAGAGAGAAAAAGCGAAGGAGAGAGAGCGCGCGCTTAAAATGAAACAAAATCGCATGAAATGTAATTGACAATAAAAATTTATGCAAACGACAAGTGCACAGCGTCATTTGGTTGTTGTTGTTGTTGTCTCTTTTTTGCATCAATGGTTTTGGTAAAAAGCAAAAACAAATATTTAGTTTAGTGAAATAGATTTACATGGCTTTTCAACTTAGTTAGACTTAAATTGTAAACACATATTTAAATGCCGAAGCATTGAAAAAAAATTAAAATGTCTTACGTTTCTTTATCAACTTTTTACAGATCTACAATCCATCAGACGCCTGTTGGAACATGATGCCAGCGGCACTGTCTGCCCCTCGTGCCGCATTTCGTTCGACAAAGGCAAACGACGGAAACTGATCGACACCTGTGGGCATGAGCGCTGCTATTCCTGCATGTTTCGCAACGATCAGTGCCCCATGTGCATGAATAACTCGCTGAAAGGTGAGTACAACGCCAAGCCAACCCAAGCCAGGCCAGGCCAACGCAGCAATATGCCGCCGAGGCAATACAAAAAAAAAACAGTCATTTGAGTATCTCGTATAACAGTCAAGGTATTCTCATTGCAAGCGAAAACAAAAAAAAACACACGTACATTTCCAGACTATGCAACTGGAAAACTTGTCTCGTCTTGACTTCAGTAGGTTTTGCAACATGCTTTTAAGCAAAAAATAACTCTTGTCTTAATGCGCATGGCAAGCGCCAAAGCAATCTTGCCTGACACAAATTCTCACAGACGGAAAATGCAAAATTTACAGAAGAAAATAAACATAATTTTTCATTGAAATTATATTTAAAAAAAATCAATAAAAAATTTAGTATAGTTTCAGCTTTGGTCATGCCAAATAACTTTGTATAATTCTCACAGCACTTTCTTATATGCAAGTTATACAAATTCGGCATCAAGAAGTATCTGTTGCAACAACATTAACCCTAATAATAAGTTTCAATTGGATTTCAAAGAAACAGACGAATTTTCTAGAAGGATTCGAAAGTTCTTAAGGCAGACAAAGATTCCTTGGTCTTCAACTATCTTTAAACGGGCGTATAGTTTATTCTAGCAACATAGCCGAGAAATCTACAATCTGTAGAACTGTAAGTGACGCAAATCTGCAAGAACTTTCCACGACTGTATCTTCTATTGTATATCTCTTGAAAGACACTCAAAAGACGCACCAACGCTCCAAAGGATGATCTATCGTGCTTAAACAACTTCCTATAGAAACAAACGAGAGCGATTAAACTCTTTTGGGTCAACCTCGTGATGACATGCACACGTTTGGTCTAAATAGGGTGCCCAAATGTAGCAGAGCTAAATCAGCAGACATATGTTTATAGCAACATGTTTTTTTTTTATTTCAACATTAATGTTAGGGTCATGTTTTGTGTTGTGCCAGTGAGCAAATTAGCTATAAATTTGTTAAGTCATTTGATTGAACACAAAATTCAATTAAGGCATTCAACTCTAATTGTCCAATCAAACAGCAAGCACAACAACACAATTAACCCCTTAAAAATCGCCTATAAATCGTGCCCAAAACGACACACGAATACACCGAAGGCAATAAATTGTTTTAACGACATTTTCACGCCGCTCTTAACACAAAATCATGTATGTTTTGTGTTGGTCTATGGGAAACTCATGTTGGCATTAACTTTAAATGGTTATAAACTCTCGATTTTCATGAACTGAGACAATAATTTCTTATAAAGTGCACAAAGTTAACAAAGCTATGCGCTTTGCATAATAAGCGCGCATTAGTTTATTGAATGAAATGAATGAACAAAAACAATTGAAAAAAAAAAGATACATTTATAAGTAGCAACGGTGGGTGTAACAGCAGCAACAGCAGCAGTAAGTAACAAAGCAAGTAGACAAGAAATGCGCCAGTGGCGCATGCGCAGTACTACTTGGCATATCAATAAGCCAAGTTTGTCGACAAGTGCGTATGGCACGACAGACAAGGCGAAGAACAAAGTGGGACTGAGCAACAATGTTAGCAGACATTACAGCAACACGAACGAGTGACTAGACAAGTGTTCCAGCAAGCTGTCGATCGATCGTTCGTTCGATCGATAAAGTATCGCCGCTAGGCCAGCGTGTGTTATTCTAGGCAAGTTCTGTGCTACTTGAGTAGTTGCTCGAACTTGGCATGAGAACAGCACACACTTAAACAAAGACGCAGACGCAGCTGCAAGCGACAAGTCAAGTACAAAAAACACTTAAACTTTATTTGCATTTGCATTTGTTTGATTTCTTGCTACAAATTCGAAATGTTATTTATTTATGTATTTATTTATTATTTGTATACCCTGCACATACAGTGTTGTCAGGGTATATAAAGTTTGTTTAAAAAAAGCATGTAACGCATAAAGAAGGGGATAAGGACCCATAAAGTGTCAGGAGGTCTAGATAAATTGATCGAGCTATGCCCACCCATTCATCCTTTCGAATTCATTAAAGGTCAGAAGCTTTAACAAATGTTGCTAGTAATTGTTGCCAACAAATGTTGCTAAGAAATGTTGCTGAAAAATGTTCCTGGAAAATGTCGCTGACTAATTTTGCAAACAAATGTTGCTGACAAATGTTGCTCAGAAATGTTGCTGACAATTTTGCTAACAAATCTTACTAAGAAATTTTGTTGGCAAATGTTGCTCAGAAATATTACTGACAAATGTCGACCAAAAATGTTGCTAGAAAATATTGCTGGCAAATGATGCTAGAAAATGTTGCTGAGAAATGTTGCCAGAAAATGTTGCTAAAAAATATTGCTGAAAAATGTTGCTAGCAAATGTTGCTGAAAAATGTTGCTGACAAATGTTGCTAGTAAATGTTGCTGGCAAATGTTGCTAGTAAATGTTGCTAGAAAATGTTGCTGAAAAATGTTGCTAGCAAATGTTGCTGAAAAATGTTGCTGGCAAATGTTGCTGAAAAATGTTGCTAGAAAATGTTGCTGGCAAATGTTGCTAGAAAATGTTGCTGAAAAATGTTGCTAGCAAATGTTGCTGAAAAATGTTGCTGACAAATGTTGCTAGTAAATGTTGCTGGCAAATGTTGCTAGTAAATGTTGCTAGAAAATGTTGCTGAAAAATGTTGCTAGCAAATGTTGCTGAAAAATGTTGCTGAAAAATGTTGCTAGAAAATGTTGCTGGCAAATGTTGCTAGAAAATGTTGCTGGCAAATGTTGCTAGTAAGTGTTGCTAGTAAATGTTGCTAGAAAATGTTGCTGAAAAATGTTGCTAGTAAATGTTGCTAGAAAATGTTGCTGAAAAATGTTGCTAGCAAATGTTGCTGAAAAATGTTGTTAGAAAATGTTGCTGGCAAATGTTGCTAGTAAGTGTTGCTAGTAAATGTTGCTAGAAAATGTTGCTGAAAAATGTTGCTAGTAAATGTTGCTGAAAAATGTTGCTGGCAAATGTTGCTAGAAAACATCGCTACAAAGTTTTGCTACCAAATTTGACTCGGACATGTTCAAACATGTACAAATCTTTTGTTTATGGTTCCGGAACCGGATTTTTCCAAAAAAGGGTCAACTTCTAAACCCGTTGACCTAGGGCTCTGAATTTGAGACAATGTAGTAAAAAACGACGCTCTTTCCGATGAGCATATTTTCAACTCTCTAAACTCTCTCTTTCACTCTCTTTTGAGAGAGGTGCAAAAATTGCTCTCTCAAAAAAAATTTTTTTTTTTTTTTTTTTTTTTTTTGCAACATATTCTAGCAACATATGCCAGCAACATTTTTTAGCAACATATTTCAAATTTATATTTCTCTTAAGTGTCTCCTTCACTCTCTTTTTTGAACATATGTTTTTGAGAGAGTAATTTTTGGACCTCTCTCAAAAGAGAGTGAAGGAGAGACTTGAGAGAGTTAAAAATATGCTCATCGGAAAGAGCGTCGTTTTTTACTACATTGTCTCAAATTCAGAGCCCTAGGTCAACGGGTTTAGAAGTTGACCCATTTTTGGAAAAAACCGGTTCCGGAACCAGAAACAAAAGATTTGTACATGTTTGAACATGTCCGAGCCAAATTTGGTAACAAAACTTTCTAGCGATATTTTCTAGCAACATTTGTCAGCAACATTTTCCAGCAACATTTTCTAGCAACATTTACTAGCAACATTTTTCAGCAACATTTTCTAGCAACATTTTTCAGCAACATTTTCTAGCAACATTTGCCAGCAACATTTACCAGCAACATTTTCTAGCAACATTGCCTAGCAACATTTGTCAGCAACATTTTCTAGCAACATTTACTAGCAACATTTTTCAGCAACATTTACTAGCAACATTTTTTAAAAACATTTTCTAGCAACATTTGTCAGCAACATTTACTAGCAACATTTTTCAGCAACATTTGCTAGCAACATTTTTCAGCAACATTTGCCAGCAACATTTTTCAGCAACATTTGCTAGCAACATTTTTCAGCAACATTTTCTAGCAACATTTTTCAGCAACATTTACCAGCAACATTTCCCGGCAACATTTTTGGTCGACATTTGTCAGTAATATTTCTGAGCAACATTTGCCAACAAAATTTCTAAATAGAATTTGTTAGCAAAATTGTCAGCAACATTTCTGAGCAACATTTTCGAACAACATTTGTCAGCAGCATTTTCTAGGAACATTTTGTATCAATATTTGAATGCAACATTTCTGAGCAACATTTGTTACCAAATTTCTAAGCAACATTTGTTAGCAAAATAGTCAACAACGTTTTTGAGCAACATATCTTAGTTGCTAAGCAACATTTGCCAGCAAAATTTCTGAGCAACATTTAGTGGCAAAATCGTTAGCAACATTTTTCAGCAGCATTTCTTAGCAACATTTGTTAACAACCATTCTGAGCAAAATTTGTCAGCAGCATTTTCTAAAAACAATTGTTAGCAACTTTTATCAACAAAATCTCAGTGCAACATTTCTTGGTCATATTTCTCAGTAACATTAGTTAGCAAGAGTTTTTAGAAACATTTCTCAACAACATTCTGTAGCAATATTTTTCAGCAACATTTGTTAGCAACATTTGTCAGCATAGACACGGATTTCGTCACATGACTGTCATCTCGATTTGATTCCGAGTCCAATCGAATTGAGTATCGACTTTTAACGATAACTTTTATTATAACAACGTTTTAGACTCTTTGTTATGTTCAAACTCACATAAATTTTTTATAATTTCCTATTTTTGACTAATTTTCTTGTTGTTTGACCAATAAATATTTTGGAAATAGCATCGCCTATAGTGCGTGCAGGGTATAAGTTTGTCGAGTGTACTTTACTCGTCGTTACTAGTTTTCTATTTGTTTTTTTCAACATGTTTTTTGCATACACTTAACATTCATTTGGCTCTGAATTTTATATTGGTTTTTTTTTTCACTTTAATTCACAGATGTCGATTGCAATAATGCTCAAGGCTATGACACTGGCATCGGCGGTTCAACATCGACCATTGTCAGCCCGCTGGGCTCGCCACAGCCGCAGCTGAGATCGCATGCGCAACGTACGGCCGCCTGTGCCGCTGGCTTGCCGCGTTACATGCAGGTGAGTGTCTAACTGACTGACTGACAGACAGACTGACTGACCGACTGAATGACTAACTGCAACAGCAACAGCAACAGATGCGATAAAGATTTTTAACACCTTTTTGTTGCTCAGTGTGTATGCCCACTTGATTATGCCCATTTATGACTGATGATGATTATATCTGTTTGTGCCAGCATGAATGCATGCGTGCGTGTGTGTGTGTGTGTGAAGCTTCAAGCTATCAATTCAATGCTCCAAGAAAAAAACAAACGATCTTGTACCGCTTTTCACCCAACGCTTTGTGCGATTCTTTGTTGTAACAAAGCGAGTAAGAAAGAAAAACAGAAGAAAAAACGCTCATTTCCGGCTTAATGTATTATTTCGTTGGCTCATTTTATGCTCGTTAAGTGTTGTATGTTGTATCTTGTATCTGTTTTTGTGCTTAGTTTTTTTCTTGTTTTGCCATAAATGACACATTAGCTGTCAATTTGCTTTCAGTCGTTGCGCATTTTGTATTTGATTTGCTCTAAATTGCGCCATGTGGGTGGCTTTTGTTGTTGTTGTTGTTGCTGTACACACTTGAGAATACACGAAATAATTGCGTCTTTGCCATACGCTAAACGCAATCCAATTAGTTATAAAATCCGCTTAGAAAGCAAGTTTAAATGATCTTATGTTAATTTGTTAGATATGTTTAGATATGTGTTGTTATTTTTGGCGGTGATACTTTGAAGTTGTTTGTAAATCGTCAAAAAGTTGTTGAAAACAACAATGAAGATTATCTTTATTGATGTATAACTAAAATCTATACAGATTTGACAAAAGCCTCGTACAGCTTAATGCCATAAAGATACAAATTCTAAAACATTACAGAACAAAAAAGTGACAAAACAGCAAAAGACGACATGTATAATTAAATAATTTATAAAAGAACACATATGCCTTAATTTTAATGTAAAAACGCTCATGTTACCAAGCGCCACATGTTACATAAAACAATCTAACATACGCAAAGCAATGACACAAGACGAGTTCAAGTTTTTAAGTCTAACTGCTGTTTGTAGCATGTGAACCTATGACACATGTGTCTATGCATTATTGAAAAGCAGTCTAGCACACGTAAAGTATCAACACTAAGCACAAGTTTGTTAAACCAACTGCCGTTTGTAGTATGTGACGCTATGTTACATGCGCCAATACGTTATTGAAAAGCTGTTTTAAGCATAACTAAGATCTTTTCCAATAAAGTCAGCTATGAAGTCGATTTAGCTCTTTGGGAAATGATATTAGATTACTTAATACGCCTCTGTTTGTGTCGTGCATTGAAAAGAAACGAATCTGTGACTATTTTTGGTTTTAATTGAAATCGCAATAAAGTTCATAACAATTTCGCTGTCATTTGATTATACAATTCCCAAGAAAAAAAACTATTTTTATCACTGAAATCTTTACATGAAATCTTTCGAAATAACTCAAGCAAATACAAAATAATTACAGGCAATCACTTTTCTTCACTAAGTTAGTTAATTAATTGAATTCTCGCGTAGCTAACACGAATTGACAGCGCCACGATCATCTGTCAGCAAATGTCACTTTAGATACGCCAAAATACAACAAAAACCAACAGACGCCAGCGCAGTAAAGATCACAAGTTAGTATCTTTTGCGCACATATACACGTATCTAGCAAATGTATCTCAAAGACTGTCAAATCGCTAAACTGACAGTCAGTTTGTTTTGTTCAAGGAGGCAGCACCAAACGGCAACGGCGGCAACAACAACAACAACAACTGCCTGCAGCATTTTGTTGGCGTTGACTTGAAGCGAAGAGATTCAACTCAACTCAAGTCGACTCATACTCAAGTCGACTCAATTCGATTCGTTGCGCAGTTGTAGTCAAAGTTGGTATTGCTACTTTTTATTTTTTTGCGCACATGAATTGAATTGGGTCAAAATGAGCCAAAGCAATGGCCAAATGCACAGACGTACGGACGGACAGACATGCTTGCTGACTGACTGACTGACAGCAGACCGACGCCGCCACCAAAAGTCAACAGACAACATTTTGGACAGCGATCTTTCAAGACTTTCGTTCGCGCTCTTCTGCCTTTGCCTTTCACCGCGTACGTTCTGCCAACTCAATAAACTAACACAAAAAAATATAAGTCTACTTCAAGTGCGCTCCTCTGCCATATTTCTTGACTCATGAAGTTTGACTCTTTATGAATATAAACGAATTTATTTGATTGTGAAAATATATATAAGAAAAAAAGAAAAATGCCGCAATCGCATGCGATTTTTCAATTGATTTCAACTTGTGTGTTTTCTCTACATGGCGCACAAAGCGCATTTCTGCTTCGGACCAAGTTTCGTCTTTCATTGTGGCTGACACGTGACATGGGATTTCACTTAAGCCTTAACAAATCTTACATGTTATACCAATATATATGCATGCTTTGCAAAGTACACAATTTGGACTTTTAGCTGACACACGAAACGGTCAATCAGCGACAGTGACAGGAGGTGGGGTCCATTGAACCATGGCATCCATATGAACGGACCAGACAATGGTAACAAAAATCGCACGTTTTACAACTATTAATGTCAAGTTTGAGATTTCTTTTTGTAATGAAACTCTTTGGCAAATCCGACATGTAAATTGATAACTAATTATTTGCATTGGTTTGTTTTTTCTTTGTAGAAAGCAACCAAAGTATTTACAAGCTAAGGATTTCTTAGCTTTATTATATTAAATGAAATTTATACATTTTAAACAAATTTTTATGCAAAAGACTTTTTATGGCTTTCGTGTGAACTGTCGAATTCTATAAACTTGCGCGAATTCGTGCAAAATGAGTGTGAGAAACTTTTGCGCACTAAACAAAAAAACAACTGCAAACCGCAGACAACAAAAGATACATAAATATATACCAAAAGTTACTTAAATACATGCCACAAATCTACATTTCCACTTGCCAAGCCGCCAATAACAACAACACAAATCAAAGCAAGCAAATTTGCGAAGCACAAAAAGGCAAAAAGTATCTTTAACTAAGCCATGCCTAAGCCATGTAGCTATCAGCACGTCGCATCGGCAAACTACACCCTCTAATCAAAGCCAACAATGGCCAACAATTTATCAACTCATTACGAGCACTAATTGCGACTATTTTAATGCAACAACAAGGAGTCGCATGCAGAAAAAAACAATCTAATAAAAAAATAACAAAATATCAACTAATTAGCTTTGTTAGAAAAATGCTTATAGATACAAAGTTGTAAACAAAAAAAGTGCAATTGCAAACAAGACAAAATCCCAATGGGGCACGAGCGAGCAGCATGCAACTGTTAGATACTTTTTTTAGTATTTAATGTTGTTGGCAGTTATAATATTAAAATGCACAGCAGAGCAAACAAAAGCCAACAATCTGATGTATATAAAAAAGGTATTAGATGTTACTAATTGCAACAACAGCAACTACAACAAGAACAACAAACAAAGCGCATAAATTGTATAAATACAGAAATTTGTTGAGTGCAAATGTTAGAAGTTGAAACCTGTCCAAGTGTTCGCTAATGAATGCAAATTGTTTACGGAAAAAACAACAAAAATGTTATTAAAAGGCGCGAAAAATGTTCATTTGCGGCTTGTTTTGACTTTTATGAACAATTAAAACAATTATGACGTGCGAAAAGTGCTGAAAGCCATTGGAAGAAATATTTGCAAATTTAATATGCTATTTTTCTTCAATTAAATAATAATAAATTTCAGAGGTAATCGCATTAATGACATGTGCACAAATCGCAGTTTATACTTATTGAAGTTAACATTAAATGATCTATTGAAAATTTAATAGTAAAACAAATGCTGGCGTTATGACCTTAGCTAATGCAGTTGAATAGTTATATTTCTACAGGCGTGCTCGAAATAATGAGAACAAAGGCCTTAAAGTTGCAGAAATATTCACACAATTCAACAAAGTTGCTAATGTAATAATATAAGTTCAACCAAATGTACTAACTCGAGCATATTTGTATTTATTATTAAATGAATAATAAGTTTATAAATTATTAAAAAAATTTTTAAGGCATTATCAATCAAACATTCAAATATTATTGGCTGTAAATAAACCATACAAACAACTTCCTAACATTCCCAAAATTCGGACACGCCATAAGACTGGCAATACTATCAATACCAAAACTCATAGAAAATATTAATTCTGATCCGAACTGGAGCTCCCAAAAAAAACATAAGTGGTTCATAAGCAAAGTTAATATAAGTAACAAAAGTTGGTCCTGTCTCAAATAAGCTGAGAGTCTTTGCAGATTAGAAAATGTCTTAAGATCAGAGACGAAATTTAAGTACTTTTGTTATAATAAATCCATTTAATGTTTTCTTTTTGTCTTCCTGTCTTTCATAATAAAGAAAACAAGGTGTGTTTATCTCTATATTGCTTAGTTAAAAATTCACAAACCCATACAACTTTGAGATCTGTAGTTTTATCGCCGAAATTTCACACAAATTAAACACTAATTTTCTAATCTAAGCTTTTGATCCATAACAATTTTGTACCTTTTATTTCATTATTACTGTTTTTTAATAAGATTTTAATTTGTGCAACATAAAATTTTTATAACGTTTTTTATTTTTTTCCTGTCAATTTATGAAATTTGTAGCTTTTTTATAATTTTGTTTGTTATGTGTGAACAATTAAACAAGCGCAGTGTTTGTGTGCGTCGCACAGCTGCATTGATCTTCAACTTTATGAAATCGTTGGCATCTCATCGATAGTAATAAAAATTCTCGACACATTTGACCAAAAATGAGCGATCTTTGAAGGCACTTCAACAGTTCAATACAACTCAAGTTGCCGCATCTTGACTCAATACAATACAAGTTTCGATACAAAGCAACAGAAAACTTTCCTTTTTCGGCAAAACGAAAGAAAGAAATTCAAAGTCGCCTAACAATTGAGTCAACTGTTATGACTTGATTTCGAAATGTTTGTTTGCACAGGAAAATAAAATAACTGAGATAAGACAACAACAGCAACCAGAGTAACAATAATAACAAGTTGGTATTGAATTGCCTTGATTTGTTGCTTTATGGCGCTTTGTCGGAATTTCTTTTGCCTCGATTGGATTTGGTGTGGCAAGTGACTTGTGGCATGTGGCATTTTGGCGAAAGAGTTGTCAACGCGTGTGCAACAACAAGCTAAGTTTGCTTATCAGCGCACAATGTTGTTATTGTTGTTGTTGTTGCTTGATTGGCCAATTTTCCTTAAATGGTTTTATAGCTGTGAACTGCATAAGTAGAGCAACTGTTATTGATAGTCATATTTGGCTACTTGCAATTGCCAACAATGCGTATGCACACACTTATTGAATCTCAATAAACAGAAGCTCAAAGCTAACGAAGCCACAAATCTTTAAGCAAAACACTTCATATAAAAGTGCTGTATGTTATGGCATTACGAAGGTGCACATAAACAATTGTATGCAACTGTGCTCAAAGCTAACGAAGTCATCTTTAAGCAAAGCATTCAATAATAAAGTGTTGTATGTTATAGCGTGCCTGTAATAAACATAAGACAATGGTATATAAAGTTATCTTTAAGGCACTTTGTGGCTCGTCTTTAATGGGAAAGTGTATCAATGAAGTCTCATCAAAGATCCCTTTCTCTTTAAGTGATCTTTTATGAGACTTTATTGATACACTTTCCCACTACTCATGCGCGCACAAGCCTTGGACACTTTTTAATGAAATAATTTATTACAAATTAAGATCAAACTTATTTTTTCTTAAGAAAGACGGTTTCCCTACGAATTCTTACAAAGTTTTCCTCACTAGTCCCCTTCTCACACGGCGTATGTGTAATATTTTAGTTCCTACACAAAATTCGCTCATCTTTCACATTAAACAAAGGAATTGTTTTACAAAACTAATATTGATTGATAGCACATCTCTCTGTCTGTCTGTCTGTCTGCCTCAACTTGTCATTATAAACTTTCACAGTCGTTGCAAAATCAAATAACTAAACGTGTCTAACGCAGGTGTTGCTGCACACATCTAAAAAACGCACATATTTACTTAAATAGTGCCAACACTTTAAATGAAAATCGCACAGATGCCAATTACATATTTAAAATTCCACAAAACTCAAACCAACAAACAAACAAAACTGAAAGGCATTTATGCACGTCACTTGATTGATTACTTTTGCCCGTTGTGTGTGTTGTTAATCATTAGTACGTGATGCTATCAAAACTGTGGATAATTATCGCCTTATTTGTAAAGATAAAAACGCAAAAATAAATTAAAATGAAAATGAAAATGAAAAACGCAAACATTTTGTCGTGCGACAATTAAATAAAGTAAGGAAATCATAAAAAAAACTAAAACAAAAATCGCATGCGCGATAAAAATCGCAAATGGTTAATGAACGTTTCGGCTTCTTATTATGGTTAAAAAAAAAACAACAAATAACAAGAAAAAACTGCAATGATTTGAATCTGCAAGACGCTTCAAATTACAGACATTTTGTCGCCGTCGTGTTGCTTGCTTGTCGCTTGTTGTTCTTGTTCGCTTCGCATTTCAGTTGTCGCGACTGCACATGTCAATCAAAGTTGTGTTTTTCGTGCGTTTTGTAATCGTTGCAATTTTTGTCAATTTTACATTTTATTTGCAACATTTTTCTGCAATGATTTTCAAAAGTGATAATTAGCCAAACGTTTTTCCACGCTCGCCATTCGTTTGCACACCGCCTTCGACAGCCGCCGCTCATGTGACCCTCGCTTGCGCAGCGCAATCGATGATAAGTTGTAATTGCTTAAATGACGACTTCTGTTCGTTAAGTTATCGTTAGATAGACAGACAGACAGACGGACGACGGTTATGTAAACCTATGCAGCAATGTTGTCGTCGGTGTCTGTTAATAATATGGAAAATTACTTCTATCATTGACACACTTCGACGCCAGTAAGACAACAACACTCAAGACATGCTTAACAACTCAAAGGCAAAGTTGTCAGTCGGTGTCGCTGTCTGTCTGTCTGTCTGTCTGTCTGCCCGTCGTTGTCATTTCGCTAAGTTTTATTCCATTCAAATGTCAATTAGTTGGCTTGGGTTAGTTACTTTACTTGATTATTTTGCCTATGTATGGTTTTTGTTGCTGTTGCTGTTGTTGTTGTAGTTATTGTAGTTTAATGATTTGCTGCTAATAGTCTTGTAGCATATTTTTAGTGTTTTTTGATTGCTTGTCTTTGTTGTCTTTGTTGCTTTGTTTTGTAGTTGTTCCAAAGCGACTTGAGTTGCATTTTGTTATTGTCATTAAGTTAATGTCTTATTTAAATGATAAAAACAAAAACAATTCGACTTTCTTTTCAACCAAAAAATCTTTTGTGAAATTATCATGAACATGAATGACTTTTATTGATACAATTTGATCACAAGAAATTTTAGTCGACGGCTTTATGCAAATTTTGAGGCTTGGCAACACTTAAAGTTGCCAGACGCCACCTAACGTCTTAAATTGAAAACTAGACAACTTTTTGTTTAAAGCGTTGTGTGAGGGTTTTGAAAAAATACTCTGAATAGAAAATTTGTAATTAATCCGAAAAAAATGTAACGCTTGAATGAAAAATTTCAATGAAAAAATCTTACATTTTTCAGTCAAACATATAATTTAAAATACAACTTAGAAACAACTCAGCAATGACTGTACAGGATAGCTTAAAGACAGCAAACTGTCATAACACAACATTTCACTTAGCTTTATTATGACAAGAGATTTCAATGCCATTACCTGATAATTTAAGCCTGTCAGGACAACGAAAAGCGGCTTGATAACAAACTTGATACCATAAAGAAAGTCTTAGCCAACAGCAATCAAAGCAAAGAAAGCGCTGCACTTTTAGGGCGCGTCCTCTGCAAACAGACTTTGGACAGTCCAAATAAATATGAAAAACATTGTGTTTATTATATGAGCAAAACAAAAGTAAAACGCAAAAAACAAAATAAATGATTAAAGATGCATACAAGCCAAGCCCCAAAAAAGCCTGAGTGAGCCGAAAAAACCGAGAGGGCTTACACAATAATAATGACACGGACATGGCATGGAAGGCGGTCGAGATACGCCGCGAGTCATGAAGTTGAGGTGCATTGACTTTAATTAATTTGAATTGCGGCAAAATGAAAACAATAAACGGTGCAAAGAAGAAGCAAGCGGAAACTGAAAGTAACAACAACAAACAGCAACAACAAAAAAAAAACAAAAAAGTGCGGCAATAAATGTTGACACTTTAAGATTCGAGTGTGATAAGCTTAATGAAGGAAAGTTTATTGCAGGTTGTGAAGATTTACACTGTTGTCCGAATTTAAGTTCAAGTGAAATTAAAAAGTGCTTTGAAACAAACTCTCAGCAACATTACGCAAAATGTTGCTGGCAAATGTTTTAGCAACATTTTTGAGGTAGACTTTTTTATGGAAAAAATACGGTTCGAATCCAGAGCAACATTTCTAAGTAACATCTGTTAGCAACATATTCGAACGAGCAACATCTCCAAACATCTGAGCAACATTTCGGATATGAAAAAAATATTTAATACAAAAATGCACTAACGGAAGCGCTCAAGTAGCAAATGTTGCACACACAGACACACACATACACACACACACACAATATAACAATAATAATAATGATGATGATAATAATAATAATAATAACCTCAAAAAGGTAAACAAAATATAATGTTGAGCTCATTTACTTTGGGATCAGCACGCCAGTGGCAGCAGAAATATTTCTATTTACACGACGGCGACTGCGCACTTCAACACCTTCACTTGTTTGCGTCGCTGTCAAGTTTTGTCTGTTTGTTTTGCCATGGCTTAGAAAGAAAGTGAAAGCTAAACAAATGAAGCGACAACAACAACAACAAGAGCAACAATAGCAAGAGAATAAGTCACAGTCAAATATTAGCCGCTGCAAAAGCCCTTCTCATTCATTCATGCATTCATGCACTCAGCAAAGCATCTAATCAAAAAAAGAAGAAGAAGAGAAAGAAGAAGAAGAAGAAAAACACTCATTGTTGCCATTGCGTGTTTTTTTTTCTGCTTTATGTAATCTCATTGAAAATGGTGGCAACTTTGATGGCGGATATGCCAAGCCACAAAATGTAAACATATTTGTTTAATTTGTGTTTATTTATTTAACCAAAGCGCTGAAAAGACAATCATTTTTAATAGCGTGGAAAGTTTAAAATTAACATTTGTAAATTTTTTCCTTTTTTTTTTTACCAAATCAATCAATGAAAATATTTCAAAAGACATAATCAATGGTTTTCAGTAAATTACTGTTGATTTTGACTTTATGTTGCAACGGTTGAGTGTTGTTAATTAAGCATTTCAGTTAATTGCAAAAGAAAACTCAATTCAATTGGCTGGCTTTCAAGCTTTTAAAATAATTACTAAACAAGCGAAATCGTTTTAGCAAATAAAAATTTAAGCTTAACTGCAAATCATGTAGAAAATTTTCAAAAATTCCCATAATGTTGTTGATAACATCTTCAGTCGGTTAACTCAACTTCATCGAAGCATACTTTCTCAAAGCCTCAAATCAAAAGTGCAGTAAACTTAATTAAATACAATGCGTTGTATATTTGTTTAACACATTTTCTTGTTGCCCCAACATAAAATAGAAAAGAGGGCTTAAACACTTATAAAACATCACGAAATCAAACAAAGCAAAACGAGTGAAAAACAATTTGAAAAAAATAACACCGCCAAAGCTTTTGAAGTTAAAGAAGCATTTGGGAAGACGCCCCAAGACATAATTGCGCATGCGTGCACAAAACATAAAATAACAAGAAACCATCTTCGGCTCGGTTATATTGAAGTTGGCATACTCTACAATGTGATCGCTCTCGATGAGTAAGCCAAGCTTATTAAAATCTGTTCAGTTGGTTTTGCGTGAAATTCGAAACAATTATGTAGAAGCCTTTGGGCACACGATGTTTATAGGACAGGACATTAGTAGGATAGCTAAGCAAAATAAAGACAAATTATTATAAATTAGATCTTGGCTCATGGATCTTACATAATCCAAACATGCCATCCAAAAATTGAAATTTATTATATCCTAAATGCGCCCAAGCCATACTTTAGCCCGTTAGACGGCGCTTTTATTAAGATCCAGAACTTCTTTTCTGCCAAATTTTGATGCGAATTACTTTTTTGTACATGTAATTCAAGATTATTAATCTTCCAGCAACTCTCAAGCGCATTTTAATTAAAAAGTAATTTTGAGAACATGAATATGATTTGAATTTTATAAAATAATATATATTCAAATTCAATTCCAAGTAAATAAAATCAGCATAAAGCGATTAATTTACTTTATATTCATGGCTTTTAAAAATGATGTACAAATCTTGTCATTCCATTAAAATTTCTCATGTAATTTTCTTTATTCAACATTTTCGTGCTACAAATTTCATATGAAAATTACAACAACATGTACTCAAGACGTGTAAAGCATAATAAATGAAAATAAGCGCTTTGAGTGCACATGAGCATTGCTTAAATTTATAATTATTTACGTTAATAAACAATTTGAACGCTGCTTGATGTCGTACGCTCCTCAAAAAACAAACGCAATCAATGTTTGGCACAAAGCGAATCACACCATTGACGTCTTGTTTAATTAAACTCAAGCGCACAAAGATGCGGCCTATTTGAACGACTGACTTACTTCGATTGTAACGGCAAACGGTAAAGTTATGGTAAAAGAAAATTATGATTTTCCAAATTGATTGCAATGAACTGAAACCACGAAAAACGCTCAGCATGAGCACAAAGACCGGAGACCGCATGAGGAACGTGTGAAACGCCAATGGGGCGTAACTAATCAACAGAGGCGCACACAAAAAATGCGTACGGCATGCATTTTATGACAGTCGCGGTTGTAAAACTAGAATACACAAATTAGTGCAATTTTACAGTTTCACAAGTTGCTGTTAATGTTATTGTTGTTGGTATTTTTAATGCCTCAAACATAAAAACGAAAGAAAGTCGACACAAATTGAAAAAAAACAACAAAAAAACAACGGCAGAGCACTTCTGAGTAAAAGTACGAGTACATTTGAAAAATAGCAAAACCATAAAATTATTTGCCATAATTCGGCATACCAAAAACGGTTTGTGCAATTTATCATGTCAATGATATATAAAGACGCAAAATTTAAGTTAAGTGTTGTTGTTGTTGTTGTTGTTGCTACGTTTTCAGAGCGCAGGGGTCAGAGACATTAACCTTCGCTTTTGTATGAACTGCTGCTGCAATCAACTGTGCAATCTTTGCAAAAGAGAAACAAAAGCAAAAAGCAAAAAAGGAGAGAGAAAAGTGAAGAGAAGAGCTTATGCCGTCAATCGCCGCCTACAACAAATAACACAACAACAGCGTAAAACAAGGCACTTTGCTGCTCCGGGCACGTATCAAGAACAACAACATTGAACAACAGTTAAAGTGCACTCTGTGCACAAGCTGACCATGCGGCATTTAGTTTAATTTGATATTGTCGTCTCTCTTGTCTACTTTCTAATGTTCAATAACATGTTGTTGTTATTGTTTGTTTGCCAACGGAACATGTACTCATACATGCATTTACTTACATGCGCAACTTCTTTGTGTGCAATAAAAGTGAAACGTGCGCTGAGTACAAATCGATTTTTAATTTTAAGGAAAATTTCAGGCATTAATTGTGCCATAACTTATCAAAAAGTCCAACGCATACAAATATTTAAATATTCTAGGCATTCAATGTCCATAATGTGTTACAATAAAGTTATGCTGCGACACGAAAGAAACGTTAAACTTGGCTTTCGCTGTTGCCATGTAGCAACACACACACACACACATCTTCTGCCCGAAAAACAGATCGTTGCTGATATGAAATTAACAAGCTTGTGAAATTCCATGAAAAATTTTCAACTTTCTGCAAAGCGACATTTATATTTCACAATTTCTTTAAAGATATGCAACTTAACGCCGCTCAACAAAAAAAATGTCATAATTAAGACGAGCGAAAAGTAACGCGCAGACAACATTTGAATGCTTTCATATTAATTTACAAACTTGTACAGTCACAAAAATTCAACAAAAAAAAGGTCGAAAAAAAATGCAAATGCGAAATAAATTTTCCAATACAGTAATTAATTATGCTAAAAATCAATAATAAACGCAAATAGGCGCATGAGAGTTATGCGAGAAACAAACAAGCTCAGCGTTGCACATGCACACCAAACGAACATGCAAACGAACATGCAACCGTGCACGCATACGATCGCTGCCCCACATACCCCACAGCGTGCATCCATGCCATGAAATGTAACAGACTGGCCAATAAATCGTTGCTGCACTCACACACACACACACATACACTTGAATGCCGCCAAGCGCCGTGTTAATTTATTAACAACAAAAATAAAAATATTAAAATATAAAAGCTGAGAAAAAAAAAAAAAGAATCATTTGACAACACTTGAAGCGCTGCCAAGTGGCAAAAAAGTGCCAACTACTTTACTAACCGCAAAAATTACATAAAAAAGCAATACAAAAAAAAAAACAAAAAAAATATAATAAATAAAAAAATGCAAAAATAATGAATTCATTACGGTTCATCGATGCAGCGCGTATACGCTGAGAAAAAAAGCAGTTAAATAAATTTATTAAAAAGTTGTAAGACAACAACCGAATTGCGCAAAATATTATGACCATCAAGATATTTCAAATCGCCGACGATAAGCCGACTTGGCAGCATACAAAAAACAGCAACAACAACAACAACAACAACAACAAAATATAAAACAAGTGTGCGAACAGAAAAAGTTAACTCTTCGAACATAGAAATGCAAATTGGACTTGGCGATTTATTTGTGTTTGTGTGCGAGTAAAAGAAAAGCTAACAGAGGAAGCGCCTGAAATGCTTGTAGTCAAACGAGCACAGGCCGAACAACAACAACAACAACAACGACAGCAATTTTAACTCGTCTGACAATCATAAATAAAACATTGCTCAGCGCCTTAGCACAACGCTTGGCTTGGGAAAATATGCGAAACTTTATATTATTTGTGTGTTTGAAGCAGTGAAATTAAGTTGTAAGTTGCATGTTTAGCTTAGTTGACACATCAGTCTGTCCTTTCGCTTGATTGCTGCAAAGCTTTTCACTTTGCTGATTTCGCCTTTGCCTATTTTAAATATACTTTGCTCCCCATAAGCAAATAATTATGTTCAACCGGCGGTCAAACAAATTAATATTTTACTACGCATTGAAATTTGACCACTTTTTTGGCCGCCACTGTACCAAGTAAAGTACAGTAGAGTTTATAAAATTACAACGACCTTTATTAAAATCTGCTTAGCATTCAAGCGTTTATTACAAAAGCGCGCAATTTTATTTCGATTACAAGTCAAAGAATAAAAAAATATATGTTTTAATAACACAAAAAGTAATGATTTTGTAATAATACGAAAACAAAGCAAAAAAAAAAAAAACAAAGCTCTAAACGAGCGACATAAATTTCATAAGCGAAAAAGTAATTTTATTTTTTTTTCGTTGTTGTTGTAAGAAGTATCATAAAGTGCGGCAACAATTACAGAAACAACAACAACAACAGCAGCAACAAACTAACGAGCAAGCAAAGAAAAACCAAAGCTCGTTCAAACTCAAATGCCGTAATTTCAACCAACAAAAAAAAACAAAAACAAAAAAACGAAACGTGCATTTTCCAAGCCATAATGTACGGCGCGGCGAGCGGCGGGTGAAAAGGGTATTAGTGCAGTCACAAATCGCTTAAACGCGATATTCATTAAATGCAAATTTGCTATGCAACCGAAAAAAAATATTGCCACTTTGCTGGCAAGAGTTCAACAGCAATTGGCCTCAGCCTCAGCCGAACTGAACCAAGTCAAAACCGCAGCGTAGCAACACTGGCGCGACATGCACATACGAACGGTTTGCGTTCGCGCTTGCGCACTGCATTATCGACATATCGATTTTTCAACGTACAACGACAACATTTGTTTGGCCAGCCATTTTTTGTGTTGTCTTTTGGCACGCCAAGATTTATGTGAATTTAAATAACAAGTAATTATTATTATTTTTTTTTTTTTTTTCGTTAACTAATAGTATTTTTTTAAATCTTTCAAATGCCTGGCGAGTGAGAAACTGAAATACTGAAGTTGCTCCGACTTTTAACATAAAGCAAAGGCAAGCAAAAAAAAAAAAACTAGCAAGCCCAAACAGCTTCACATCGAACTGTTGGTGTCAACATGTCTGGTGGCGCACCAACTGGCGTTTTTTTTTTGTCCATATAACTCTTTGATTGCGCACAGTGTGTTTTCGCAGTTGTTCTTGTAGCGCTTTAGGCTAAACATGAATGTATAAACTTTTGAATTTTTATATCAACATGCTGAAAAAAAAAAAACACCAACTAACTGCAAAAAATTAATAATTTTTGCGCGTAACCTGTTATTTTCGCGTTGTTGTAACAAGTTTTATATTATTGTTGCTGTTGCTTTTTAATTTCTTCGTTGCTGTTTTCTTAACCCACTACTGTGCCATGTAACCGAAACACACAAAAGACAGACATAACACAACACAACAAAGCAAAGCAAAAGCAAAAACAAAATCAATTCTTGAGCAAACCATTAATCTTGTTCAGCTTGAAAGTCATTAATGGCTGCAGTAATTGCAACGCTTTGAGTCTGCGACTCAGCTCAGCTCGACTTGGCTCACAAACAAGCTGTTTTGCCAAGACCGAAATGGTTTTTTGTGTTGTTGCTTTGTTTTTTTCTCGCATATCTTTTATTGAGATTTTTTTATTTTTCGCCCTGCTAACTGCGACTAAATTGATATGGGCATGTCATATTAACGGCATGTGCATTACACCTGCGCCACAAGTTTTGAGTTCTGATGAAGTACGAAGAAGAAGGAAAAACAGAAACAAATCAAGCTTGCGGCTAAGCAAAGTTTTGTTATGTTCGATAGTCATTATTATTATTATTATTTTTCATTTTTGTTGGCGTTCATAAAAGGTTTTCGTTGTCACGCTGTTATTAAAGACAAGTTATATAATTAAAAAAAAAAAAAAAACAAAAACGCGCACAACAAGTTGTTTAAGCAATGTAAATGTATTTATATTAGCAACGACTGTAGTACAAGCAACGGTCAAAGTGTCAAGGCTTTCATTTATTAGCTTCATGTGTGCACACTGGTTGGCTGCTTAGTTAAAGTTAAGCACGTTAGGTGGCGCTTTTCAGTTGTGTTTACATTTTCTGTACAATTTTATAAAATAAATCAAATTTTTTGTTGTATTATTTTGGATTTTGCACATAAAAATAATTCAAAAATTTCCAACAACAATTTTGATTTTACACAAACTTTCTAGTTTGCATATAAAAAACAACATTAAATTCGAAATTGACAACAATTGAAGACATAAAAGCTCTTAATGCCAAAAGAAGTATAATTTCGCATTTGGTCTAATGAAAACTTTCACTCGCCATTACAACTAAAACGTTTGCTTAGCATTTGCCCAAAAGCCAAACGCACTAAAATAATAATAAAAGAGAAAACCAACTGTTATTGATACATTTTCAATTTGCTATCAAAACACATCTTTTGTTTTTGTCTTTTCATAATTTGTTAATTATTTTTTAACCATAATATTGCTGATACAACAACTTAATCAAAATGATAATGATGATGACCAATTAAAATAGCACCTCGAGGTCTATTGTTATTGCTAGAAAATATAACACCTCAAATATGCACATATAAATATTTATCAACCAAAAAGATGAACAAGTTCAATGTAACGAAATGAAAGGAAAAAACTTTCTGTGAAAAACTTCAACTTCAACAGAGACCGACAACAACAACGACAACAGCAACCAATAGCCAACAGCAATAATTACCCTAACGATCGAACGAACAAGCAATTCGACATACGCTTAAGAGACATGACTGAATGAATGAGCTCAAAAGATGATTAAGGCGACTTTGGCATAGACACACTCACACACACATACTCATGCATGTACAGTAACTCAAACCGTTTACCGACACACTGCATGAGCTACAAACCAAATTGAACTGTACTGAACCAAACCAAGCTGGACAACAGTTAATACGCTGCACGGCTATTAATAGCGATCAGTTGTGTGTGTGTTGTTGCAACTTCGGCACAAACTTTATTTTAATAGGCAATTTTAATGAACGTCTTTATTAAGTTGATGTTTGTACATACAAGTTTAGCTTGAGGATAAACGACGACTTGCTTGCGCGCAGACGACTCTCAGACAGACAGACATGGAGACCAATCGACTGAAAGTCAATGCGACGCAATCAAGTGAAAGATCGGCCGACTGTAGATAATGTCGAAGACGAGTTTGCGCATAAATTGCAATGACTCAAGCGCGTTTACTTTGCATCGCATCGCATGCAGATGAACAACACTTGAGCGCAATGATTTTTGAGCCAACGCCATTGACAAACGCACGGGCAGACAGACAGACAGACAAGGCACAAACTTACAATGCAACGATCGATCAGTAGACAACCCAGTTTGTTTATTTTTTATGACAACTGTTAGTAAGACAGATACGTTAGAATTTAGTTCATAGCGTCAGTCAAGTGATTGGCAACATCCGTAGCGGAAGTGCCAAATGAAGAACCCGTTGAGCATTAAGCGCTCAGCTCAATTCATAAGCAAACACTTAGAAAGTATACGAAAATGCATAGCATTCACTAACGACAACAGCAACAGATCGACATCGAACATCAAATCCTACGCTTTGCTTCTGCTTAACAAAACCAATCAATTTTATGCGATCAAAAGATGTTGCCAAAAGATACTCATTATTACCGCAACAAAATTGGCAATGAACCTGTCCGATTGTCTGCGCCGCCGACGCTTTACGCATGTGAGAAAAATGTTCTTTCGCCTCATGGCGATTATAATATAATATATGTTTAAGATATATTTGTCTGGTTGTATGCGAAACAAAACCCAAACAGGTAAGCCAACAACTTGACAGTTGGCGAACGGTACAAGTTGAATGAAATTGATTTTATATATATGTATGTATGTATGTTTGTATGTAAGTGCGTGTGTGTTGAGACATGAAACAAACAGTTGACGTCCTGCGTAAAGCCAACGCAAAAATATGCTTGATAAGGCGGCCAGCCAGACTGTTGTACATGTACGCCAACTTGGCTGCGACCATAATCAGAGACGATCACGGCGTTGGTCCAAAGGAGTCGTCTCTGGCAAACAAGACAAAAACCTACATGACTTGGCTGATGTTAAAAAGATGATTATAAAAAGAATCGCATATTTTTTTTGTTCCCCTTGGCTTTTGATTAAATCTTGTAGGCATGCCATGAACTTTGGTTATGACTAATCAATGTGTGACGCCTTTCTACTTGGCTGCTTAAGCTTGTGTTGTCTGTCCGTCTTGAGACGCCTCGAGTTGTTGGTCAAAGTCGCTTGACCATGGCAAATCAACACAACGAGTTGCGCTTAGCTTAGACGACTATTCAGCACAGCACACATGGTATATGCTTAAACTTTCATCATTGATAAACGACAAGTCAAGTCAGTATTTCCTGGCAAGCGTCATGAATGAATAAAGGCATGCTATGTAAGAGAATACCATGTACAAAACAACAGACAAAAGACAAAAAAACTTTTTGCTATAAGCTCATTTTTCTTCATTTGTTAAAAGTTTGGCATTTCTTTTTTTTTGGCTTTTCAGCATCATAATCGCCAGGAGAGCATTTCGCCAGAATATCACCGTTATGCGAGCATTGGCAAATTGTCCAAGCCAAAGTTAACGATGGCAAATGGCGGCAACGCTGGCGCAGCAGTGACAGGTCACAGTGGCAGCGGCAACAACAACAACAATAATAACAACAACAACAATCATCACACACATACCGTTACGGTCGATATACATAACAATATCAGCAACAACAACAACAACAGCAGCAATAACAATAACAACAATGGGCACAACTATAGCGAAATGAATGCCTCGGTGGCTTCCTTTGCCACGCCTCCGACACGTCGGCGTTTCTTCAATCACAAGAATCTACGAAATGCGTTGACGGGTCACCGGCGCACAGCATCGAATGGCGGCTGTCCAATAGATACGACTTCAATATTGACGAACGGTAAGTCTTCTACATACACAATAGAGGTCTGCATGAATACATTCAATTCAAACAGCACAGTACAGTAAAATGCGGTACATGAATTTAGTGCACTGCTCTATCACATGTACAGTACACACATACAAGCCGAAGAGAGACAGAGAGAAAGTACATATTATTAGTGTACTCACACTCAGTGATGTCACTCAAAAAAGAGTACACCAAATTAAGTTATGAGTACAGTGAAAATATAATTAGTAAACGAATTCAGTGGTTTGACAAAATATAGAAAATAAGCCAATAATTTCAAACGTTTTCATTCACTGTACTTTGAGTAAACTGTACACCAGCACATTGTACACTAAATTCGCTGTACAATATCTGTGTGTATAGTGTACACTACAGGAAAACAAATACAACATTCATTCATTTTGCGCGTGCTTTGCATTTGTGTTTTGAATACATCCATGCCGATCTCTTATTCTTAAGTATATAAAAATAATACCTTATAAAAGTGGTTGGGGTTTTTGGTGGGGTTAAATCATTGCTTTAAGATTACGAAATAAAACACGCACTAATCACTCATACAAATGCACATACAAATGCACTCCTCCCGACGTCATAACTTTAGGCAAAGAAACAAACGCACTGAACACCTCGACATGCTCGGATTCGGCAGTGACACGTCGTCGACGTAAGAATGTGAGCAGCAACAATCTGAAGACGGCGGCCGGCAATAACACCGGCAGTGAGAATCGCCTGAACCGCTTGAGTCTGGCGGGCAAATCGGTCTACGCGGGACACTTGCCCTCGTTGTTCTTTGGCAAGATCAAATCATTGTGGAGCGTCAATTCGAACTCAAGCGATGCAGGACTCAATCAACTTGCAGGCATGACCTCAACTTCATACTTCTACCATACATGTTTCTTATTGAATTGCATTACTTTGTTGCTGTTGTTGTGTGCTGTCATGGCATTACGGGCATGTCAACTTTTAGTTATACGTTACATTTAGCATGTCTGCATGTTCTTGTTGTTGTTATAATTCGTTTCCATGCCTTTTAGCATTTTATTAAGTCTTTTCTTCTTCTCTTTTGCACTAACGCAGGCAGCGAAGCACTCGAGCACAGCAGCAAGGATCAGCTATGCGCGCGCTTGGGTCTCCTGCTCAATGACAGCGAGCACAGCGGCAATGCCTCGAATACGACGACCACCAGCAGCAGCTCGTCGCAGAACATCAGTCCGGAGCAGACGCTGGCCATGAACGGCTGCGCTGGTCTCACCGCCATCGACAGTCAGTTTGGCAGTCAACTCTCGGTGGTGACCAAGGATGACACGCTAAGTTTGTCTAGCAAATTTAAAGTCTCCTGCTCGCTCACCGACTCCAATGGCGGCGGCTATGAAGCGTTTCCGGTTAAGACACGCAAATCCGTTGCACGTCGTTCGGCGCGGCCCAATCAACTGTCGGCCGGCAATAAGCGCGCGGCAATCTATAAGCCAGCCGGCGTGGCGCTACAGCAAGGCGTGCAACTGACGCTGAAGCCGCTGTTCTTTGAGGTGCCGCTACAGGAGCCCGATCCGCCGTTCATTGGCCGTCAGTGGCTGGTGCGTGAGCTTGCGAACATTCTGATGGGCACGGAGACGCCGGGCGTGCTGATCAACGGCAATCCCGGCACCGGCAAGACCGCTTTCATACTGCAACTGGTTGAATACTCGTGCTTTGGCCGACGCAAAGACGCCAATGGCAACACCGATCCGGATGGCATCTACAGTCAGATCAATGTGGTCAACGAACGCATGCGCGCCTTGGCCTCGCACATTGTTGGCTATCATTTCTGTCAGGCCGATGCGAATCTGACATGTCTGGTGCCCGATTTTGTGCACTCGCTGGCCGCACAGCTCTGCCAGGCGCCACAGTTGCTCGCATACCGTGAGTATTTGCTGAATGAGCCGCATTTGCAGAATATACTGAGCGTTAAGGAGTGCATTGCCGATGCGGAGCGTGTCATGCGCATGGCTATATTGGAGCCGCTCACCATACTCAAACGTTCGGGCAAGATACCCGCCAAGACTTGCGTCATACTTGTTGATGCGCTCTGCGAGGCGGAATATCATCGACCCGATCATGGACAAACCATTGCAACGTTTCTGGCCAAGATGACGCAACACTTTCCCTCGTGGCTTAAGGTGGTGGCCACAGTGCGCACACAAATGCTTGAGTTCGTCAAAGGTCTGTCGTACACCAAGATGACGTTGGATAGCTGGGCGTCGAATGATCTACTGCAGAAGGATATGCTGGACTACATTGCATTCCGTGTGAATCACAGTCTTGAGATACAGCACAATGTTGGCGCCGTCAAAGACAACAGCACGGGTCAACTGAAGTTCATTGGTCACTTGCAGGCGCTGACGAAGGGCTCCATGTTGTACGCCAAACTGATACTCGATCTCATCGAACGTGGCCAGCTGGTTGTCAAGTCGACCAGCTACAAAGTGTTGCCCGTGTCCTTGGCACAGATCTTCTTGCTCCACTTCAATTTGCGTTTTCCCACGTCGTGCAGTTTTGAGAAGGCCGCCGATATACTTAATGTCTGCTTAGCGGCGCTCTATCCGCTGACGCTGAATGAAATCTACTACACGATTTGCGCCATGAAGACCGACGAAGTGATGAGTTGGGATGAGTTCATGCAACGCTTCAAGTTACTCGACGGCTTCATTATCAAACGCATCGACAACACATACATGTTCTTTCACTCGTCCTTCCGAGAGTGGCTCATACGGCGCGATGACGGCGAATCACCGAAATTCCTTTGCGATTTCCGTATTGGTCATGCCGCCATTGCATTCAGACTCTCACGCCTGCAGGCGCCACTCGATGCGGAACAAACACTGGAGCTCGGTCATCACATGCTCAAGGCGCACATCTACCGCAACAGCCAGGCCACACAATCGCCCCGTGATCTGCAGTCCTTTTGGCTTGCCACCGTTACGGACAACATCTCCGCTTCCCTCGGTTCGCTGCGCAATGTCTACAGTCCGAACTTGAAAGTCTCACGGCTCATATTACTCGCTGGCGCTTCGCCACATCATCGCACCGAGTTCATGGGCGACGCGACTATCCTTTGTATTGCCGCGCACGAGGGCATCGTGCCCATGGTCAGTCTGCTGCTCGAATTCGGCGCCGATGTCGGCCTGACGAACAGCCAGGGCTGCACGCCGCTCATACTTGCCGCAATGCGTGGCCACTGTGATGTCGTGCGTCTCTTGGTCGCCGCAGGCAGCAGTCTGGGCCAAACGGACACCACACAGCGTTGCGCTTTGGTGCATGCTGCACGCATGGGTCGCTTGAATGTCGTCAAGTACTTGCTGGCCTGCGATTGGACGCCGCGTCCGAACTCGCACGATGTCAGCCTCAATATTGCATTGCAGCAAGCATTGCTCGGCGCTGCTGCCCAAGATCATGTGACAATACTCGAGGATCTGCTTGAAATGGACGACATAAACATCAATCGGTTTGAGCCCACGAGCGGCGACTTGGCGTTGACCGCAGCGGCACGTAATGGTTGTGTAGATACGCTCGCCATACTCATTGCACGCGGCGCCAAGATCGATGCGCGCAACAAACAAGGCTACACATCGCTCTGGCTGGCCGTCAAGGAGGGTCACTGGTCGGTGGTCGAGAAACTCTTGCAGAACGGCGCCGACATCGATGAGCCGGTGGCGAATATACGCAAGACGCCGCTTATGATTGCCGCCGAGGAGGGTCACATCGATCTGCTTGAGCTGCTCATCGAACGCGGCGCAAATTTGGAGGCACAGGATCATGAAGGCTTCACAGCGCTATCCTGGGCATGTTTGCGCGGTCGACAAGCCGTTGCCAAGTGTTTAATCGAGAAGGGTTGCAACAAGAATCATGCGGACAACAATGGACGCACGGCACTCGATCTGGCCGCGTACCAAGGCTCTGCCAATCTTGTGCAATATCTGCTCGAACAAGGCGCGAACATCGAGCACATCGATGTCAACGGCATGCGTCCTTTGGATCGTTCCATTGCCTGTCGTAACATACAAGTGGTGCAGGTATTTTTGCGCAAGGGCGCCAAGTTGGGTCCGACAACGTGGAGCATGGCCATGGGTAAGCCAGAAATACTAGTGGTGCTGCTCAACAAACTACTCGAGGATGGCAATGTATTGTATCGCAAGAATCGTTTCCATGAGGCCGCGCATCGCTATCAATATGCGCTACGTAAGATCTCCAGTCTGGAGCAGTTGCTCGAACGTAATGCGGTCTTTGCGCAGCTGCGCACAAATCTGCTGCTAAATCTGTCACGATGCAAGCGAAAACTAAATGTAAGTAGCAAACACTGGCTCAAACTAAACGGTGAATTAATCTATCATGATCTCCAATTACAGGAACTTGACGAATCCATTGATTTGGCCACGCAGGCAATCATGCAGAAGCCGCATAGCTACGAGGGTTACTACGCACGCGCTAAGGCGCGCATGGAGCAGGGCGAATTAAATGAGGCGCTCGTCGATGCCAATGAGGCCATGCAAAAGGCCGCACAAAGCGGCGTGCTCTCCGAGGTGGTCGAGGTGCTCAAGCGCATACAAGCGGAGTTGCTGACGCGCATCACAAACGAGGGTCAAACTATGAATAATGCGCTTGGCAACGATTGTGTCGATGGTGTCTATGCGTGTGCCTTGGAATCTCAAAATGAGATCACTGATTTGTAAATTGTTCAAATTGTTGTTCTTTTGCTTTTCTTCTTCGTTTAAGAGAAACACTTCATTGTATTTATTATTATTTTTTTATGTTTTATCTTGAAAAAGTTAATTTTTAAATTAATCATTAAAATCAGTGCTTAAAAATGTATTAATTATTAATTTAATTTATGCCACTCTTTTTTAATTTTCGCTAATTCGCCTAAAAAAGTTTCATAAATATTCTTACTTAAAAAAAAACCGTTGGAATGCATGTAAAAATTAGGTTTAATTATGAATAAAAAAAAAGAAAAAAAAAAGACGACGAAAAACCATTATAGTTTTAAGATTTAAATATTCTTTTAAAGCATTTAATTAAAAATAAATTTAAATTATTTACAATGTTAAACTATATTCGAACCTTTGTGCAAAGTACTTTCAATAACGGTTAAGGGCAAAGCGATTGGGTCATAAAGGTAGCGAGGAATGTGTGGTACAACAATAAGAAGTGTGTGTGTGTGTGTGGCATTTACATGCCAAGCAGACATTTATGGTAAAGTGCTTAAACTTAACATAGCTTAAAAATCAAGAGCCAAACAAACAGACAGACAGACAGCCTGCGCTCAATTGGTTTTGCAACTTAATCTAGTAATTTCTGTTGGCGCGTCTGCGGCGTCCATGACTAATTGTGACTCAACGAGTGGCACAGTCACTTGTAAATAGAGCTCATAATCGGGCGCTGTAAATTTAATGAAAACGATTTTAAATATTTGCCTTGCGGAATTGAATTATTAGCTTAATAATGAGCCAACATATAACAAATAACAAAATGAGATGAGTTGCACGATTGTCAAGTTAAAATGGCAGCTGGAAAAGAAAGAGAAATATGAAATTGTACGAAAGAAGTCCCAAAATTGTGCAATGTTTTGATAGAAATAATGAAGTGGACGGAAAGAAATTATAGAAACGACCAAACCAAAATTGAAACAAATTTCAACCACAAAAAATTAAAAAAAAATAATAAATCACGTAGAAGGAACTACCAATAGAATTTGATGAAGTTTTCATTATACACGTATGGTTAGACAGGCGTTTAGATATTTTATGAATCACTTTTGAACGTTTTATAGAATTTAAAATGAAGAAGAAGTAAATGTGTAATAATTATAAACATAAGTTGTAATAAGCAATTATATGTGAGAAGTGTGAGGTGTAATGCAATGTAAAGGATATGTGTTTTTACTCACTTTGCTCCAGTATGCCCTCCAAATCATCTGGACAGTCTATCGTTGGAAAATCAATAGTTGTTGATTCCTTAAGTATAACGCTAATTTCTTTGGATGCGCTCATGAGGAAGAGCGGCACTTGCATTTTCGACAATTCCTTATACAAAGAGCCCATGCCGCGTGCGGCAGTGAAATCAAAGTCTATACAAAGATACAAAAGTCTATAGTATAAATACATAAAACTTATTGCGTTTTAGTAGCAACGAACCGTGCACATGTGAGCAGTCAAGTATTACAGGCGCGGTGCCATGTGTCGCCAAAGCTTTCGAGATGCCCGAACGCACCCAGTCAATGGCAGGAAAATAAAGCGAGCTGTGCTTGGGCCTGATTAGTATGTAAGCGATGCCATTTACAGTCTATAAATGAAATAAAATAATAATTGTTATTATTGCGACAAAATTAAATGTGAATTTCACATGCACATGCCTTCAATTTCGAAACACTTAGCACAGGTCGCGCGGCACGATAGACCAAAAACGCCACATCAGCGCTAACGCCCAACAGCAAGCCGATTTCCACGCCAACCGCCAGACTTAAGACGAATGTTATTGCGCCAGGCAAAAGTTCACGACGACTACAACGCCACAGCGGTTTCACAACCTCAAATTCAATCATAAATATTACAGCGGAGATGATCACAGCGCTCAGCGCGGCTTTTGGTATGTATTCAAAATACGGCGCAAGCAAGCCCAAAGCTAAAAGCACCAAAGCGCTTGTGTAGAAGCCGCCAATGGGTGTACGCACGCCACTGGCATGATTGACAGCGCTGCGTGAAAAGGAACCGGTGACGGGTATGGAAGAGAAGAACGAGCCGCAAATGTTACTCAACGAAAGTGCAACCAATTCACGTGTTGGACTCAAACCAGCGCCTCCAAAAGCTTTCGATATAGCAACATTGCCCAGGACAGCAATAATGGGCAATATAAGCATCGAGGGACCCAATGTGGAGAGCTACAAATATAATAATAAGTAAAACTTAAACAAATTTTCAGTTATGCAAAAAATTGTTTACCATATCCCTGTAATCCTGATGCACTATAGAGCCGTTCGGGCCCATTATGTCGGTCTCGAATTTTGGCAACTCGAAATTAGGTAAGCCACTTTTTACCGTGCCGGTCAATATAAAAGGACATGTATCCCTTTGTTTGCATGTATAGAAAGCAACAATACTGGAGAGGAGCACAATGAGTGCGTTGCGTCCCGTGGCAATTACCCAAATGGCGCCGCTGAGCAACTGTTGCGAACGTACGCTGCGCATACGAAAAGATATCTTAATGTCCTTGAGTTTCTGCAAGTGCAATAAAAGCAATTAATAAAAAAATGCATAGAACTTGCCATGTGCATAACCTTACGCGCAACAACAGCAAGACAACAATAGCTGACACACCCAACGTGAAATCACCAATGCGTATGTTTTGCAAATTCGACAAAACTGATTTCATTGTGTGCAAAAAATCCGAACCGGAGCCGCCACGTAGTCCAAGCAAACCCTTTAACTGTGATGTGCCGATAATAACCGCAGTTGCTGAGGTGAAGCCCACGGTGACGGGCAATGATATCAAATCCACTAATGCGCCAAGGCGCAGCACAGCCATGCCCATCTCAACAATGCCCGAGATAAGACACAAGAGTATGGCATAGGTGGGCCCGGAATGAATACCGAGCCCTGTATACATGCTGGTCATTAAAGCAAGCAGCGCCGTCGGACCAATTGTCACTTGGCGGCAACTGCCGAGAAAAGCATAAATGATGCCGCCAACAAAAGCGGAATAGAGACCATACTGAAATAAATGAGTAGCGTATTTGTTATTTTAAGCAACACAATTGCCAATAAACAAGACAAATACTAACCTGCGGATCGAGACCAGCTAAAGTCGCATAGGCCAAACCTTGCGGCAGCACAGTGAGGCCAACCGTGATGCCTGCTATAAGATCAGCAACGGCATCTTGTGGCGTGTAACCTTGCAACCACTTGATGCCCGGCAGTATGCGATAGGCCAACTTTTTAAAAGCCATTGTGTTGCTGCTGCTGCTGTTTGAACTTTACGCGCTGTAATGCAAAAATTTACAATTGTTAATTGAACTAGACTTGGCGTGTGCTCTATGAAAGCTATTGTGTTGTAATAAATGCACGGACAAATATCTCAAATATGCAATTTAATACACAAAAGCAAATAACTAACAATGAATAAGTATTTGTTCAGCTATTAAAGAAGAAAAATTTTAAATTTATTTATAACTATTTAGATTCAGGAAGTTCAAATATCAAGACTCAACCAAACAAACAATAAAAATGTATCACAATAAAATTAGCAGTTGTTGTTGTCAAAGCTTCACTGACTGAGTTCCATACACAATTTTATGATTTCCGGTTAATTCTTACAATTTCAAATCAGCACTTGTTTAAATAAGTGTAAAAATCTGCAAAATTGAGTTCGCGCTTCAAAAAACGTTATTGATTGGCAAAAGTGCTTATTTCTACGACCAGGATTCAACTAGTTAACACTGATATCAAGTAGTTTGAGCCTTCAAAAACTTTATTTGTAATCAAAGAAACTCAATAGCTCTTTTACAAACAATCAATTAATTTATTTTACACGCTACAAATAGTTTTTTTATCAACTCAATAAAAATCTTTAATCAATTCATTAAAACAAAAAAACTATAGTGACAATGAACTACGCCACGATTAAATAATAATTTTAAAATTCAATAGTCGAAAATTTCTACATAAAAACAACATAAAATAAATGATTTTATGGCCAGGCGACATTTAATATGTTTGAAAGTTGATTCAACTTACATTTTCAAAGACCAAAACAAAAACTAAAACAAGAACTTTGGAAAGTAAAAACGTATAAAGATCTCAACTTGCTGACGAAATAATTTTGGTAAATATTGGCACAAATGTTTCACTTTTGACTTTAATACAATTTTATTAGGAGGCTAAACACGTTTTGAAGGTTTTTATGAGTATATTTTTAATTGTTTTTGTGTCACTGCAAGAAAGTAAGTTGTATGCCAGCACAGCAGCAACAATTGAAAAGAACTAATCAAGAGCAACACTTAGAGCAGAAAAAAACGTAAATAAATGAATGAATAAAGTTCGCACATTGATTATTATTTAAGCGACAACCGATGACGAAGAATTTCTGCGGTGAACTTAGAACGCGAAACGCTCGTTAAAGACTGAAAGCGTTTTTCGAAACTGTTGGCCGCCAGTCAGAAAACGAGCGATCACTGGAAGCGCTACGATAAAGCGTCAAATGCTGAGCACGCAAATTTACTTATGTATATAATATATAAAGCATGTTGTTCGTTTACCGGCTTTTTTATGTTGTTATTATATATTTTGTTACCCTTAGGTTCAATCACACGACAGAGCTGGCCGTTCTACAATGCGCACAGCACTTGAAACGTGACTAAAAGACATATGAGCATATATTGTTGGCAAAACACTGATCGATCTGCAGATCAATGGCTCGATAAATTAAAGAGTCAATGAATTTATTTATGCAAACAATTGTAATTCAATTAATTGAAACAAGTTGGTGTGTTCTAACCAATTAAACGCGACAATTGGCGTTGCATTAGTTCAAGGAACATGGAACAAGGAACTTTTAGAACAAACACATATTCCTGGTGATCAAATAAATGAAATTCATTTTCTTATCAATTCAAATTGAACTCAATAAGTCAATGGAAAGCGAACTAATTTATACAATTTAGTATTGTAAGGTTGCCGATAATTTATGTTTATCTATTTTGGCAAAATGTTACGTCAAGCTAAAATTAATTTCGCTTGGAAGTGAGGCGGTAGATTGTTTGTTTATAATATGCTTTTAGATACGGCGGAACAAATTGTTTCAAGTGGAACTGAAGTGGAACTGATGTGTGTCGGATCATTGTGCAATGGTTTGAGCGAATTTCAACAGCCGTCGAAATAAAGTTCAGCAGCTTATTTGTTTGGCTTCTAATTTAGACAATTGATTAGATCCCAATATCATATAAGTTAACTATCATAACATAAATACTTCGACTCTTACTGTTTACTACCCATGTGGCTTCGACATATATGCGTCACAATCATGTGGATAGCTCATGTCCAACAACTCTCCATCCCAAAGTTGCTAATCTTCACTATTTATGCTTATTTAGTTATTGCCCTCCAATTCGATGTTTTTTTTTATTAGCTATAAATGTTAATGTACTTAAAACCTTTGCTAAAACCTAAAAATAAGAATTTAAATATTGTTGAGCGAAAGCAAACTAACAATATTGGTAGATAAGTCGAAATAAACTAGAAAATAGAGACCGGCTTGAAGAAATAGACTCAATTTTTTGTGTCAATGTACAAGCCAAAACAATTTATGGCGAAACAAGTTTGCACACAAATAAAAACAACACGCTTGGTTTAATACAATAAGCAAATCCACTGTAAAAGTAAACAAAAGAAATTGTTTATAGTACAAAAGAAGGAATTCTTTGCCATTAAGCAAGACTATTTACAATAGAAAAAAAAAAACATGTTTAACTGCTTTTTTCATAAAAATAAAGCAGACTTAAAACTGAACACAAATAATTAGTTGCCTTATGCCTTAATCTTAGGTTATCTCTACTTTTTTTTTTTTTACCAAAAATGGCGTACACTTACCACAAGTGCGACAAAACTTTCACGTTGCCAATTTTACTGCAACGGCACACTTTCAGTTTATTGATTTTAGTCTTGCTTAGTCATTTTAGATTTGGTTGTTGTTAAATTTTACCTCATTTTAAATTATTGCTTTTTTCTACTTGCGCACAAGAAATGCCGAATTGCAAAATGCACTTAAGAAGAAGCAGCTGAACAAGCAACGGTAAAAGTAGCCATTTTACCAATTAACACCAAACCTATGATTGTATTGGCGTGCGTTGCAGATTTAATGCTAAACACTTATAATTTCACAAATTATTTGAAAAAACAAATTAAAATAATACTTCTACGCAGTTTTTACGATAATTAGCACAAAAATTCCCGGCGAAAGTTTGCGAGAGACCATGCACACAGCTGGTTTAAGAAACGTAAACAAAATAAGTGTAGCTAGTGATGGCAAGATAAGCCGGCGGTCGGCGATTAATCGGATATTTTACATATTAACATAGCTCAATTAATTTGGCAGCATTGGCCGAACGGCCGACAACGGGCAGCGAACCGAAATTTACAGTTTTGGCAGTAGCCTCCGCCGGAGTTTGTGGATTCTCACCTGAGCTAATCCTTAAACTCGTCCATCACGAATTATCCTACTCTAAGGCAATCAGTATTTGTCGTTATAGACGATGTACGGATTTGTAAAACTTTCATACAAATTTAAAATCATTTAATTCTTAACAATTTAATTAAAGCACACTTTTTTAAAGAAGTAACGTTCTGTGCAACTTTACACACACTGCTAACACTCTGCTAGTGCATTGACAGTTACTACAGCGATATAGGCTAAGCCAACACACAGCCGTTTCAAACGACAAATAGCAAATAATGGGTGCGCATAAGTCTGAAGCGAATACACCGTGACATAGGGGAATTTAGCTATGAAATGTTTATCAACAGAGGCACTGCCACTTGGTAATGGTAGTTTTATATATTCTTCGTCCGGCAGCTCTGGTTTTTACGATTTCTTTAAAGTAAGTTACCAAGCATTGCAAAGAATCGATTAAATCAATGTCAGAATCGATGATTCTTCACCTCTAAGCGGACCGAAAATGGGAAAAATGAGAAATAATTAAATAAAATTAAAATAATAGAAATAAATTAAATGTGCTCATTAAAATATACATGATAATAGTTTTAAATAAATCGCGTACATCGCATTCATAAGCATTCGCAATAATCGAGACGCCCAAAGCGCGCAGGCTCTGAAACTTCAAGGATAGAATCTAGAGCGAGCTACAACAATTTGTAAGGAATTTGTGTGCATCAGTCGGGGTGCAGCAACCAACACCATAGTAGCGACTACAACAACAACAATTGCATCGAACAAATATGAAATGGGTAATTATTTAAAACATTTGTTTAAAACCAAAAATACGATGGCGGAATTTGCTGGTCGCAGCAACCAAGGGTGTTGTAAGCAGTTAGAGAAAAGCATAGTCATTGCAGCAAAGCGTTGCATCCTGTGAAACGCCAACGCCTACACCCCGTACACACTTCGTTATATGCAGTTCAGTTTTACGCTCGGACATGTATATTTCAATGCATTCGTTAAATACTCGTGGGCGCGCCAAAATTATTTCAATGCAATGTGTGTATACAAACTTGATTTCGTTTTTTCTTTTCAATTATCTACCAATACCCTTTAAATCACAAATAGATACATATGGTTGTACATAGTTTTGTGTTGAAATGTCCAAACCTATTTACTCATATATGCAAAAACACGCACACACACACATAAATATGTATACAAATTCAAAGCAATGCCTACTTTGAAGAAAATCTAAGTGAATTTTCTTGCAGGCAACCAAATGAACAACTAGCAACAAAATCCAATCCAATCAAGCGTTACATTAAAAACTCGAAGCCCTTTAAACAAAACACATAAAATTCTTATTTTGGCTTGAATAGTATTAAATTTGAAATTGCATAGAGAAGCAAACAAGTTGAGCAAAATCATAAAAAACGCGCATAGTTTAAAATTACAAAAAGAAACTAAATTTCTAAAGCAAAACGCTCACAGAAGGGTTAAAGAACGTGGCTGAAGAGATACCACAGACGTCAGATACCCAAAGTAACGACGAAGTAAGTACAGTATCCTGTCGCTAAAACGAACTAAAACCCAAATGCCAACTTACTATATATTATTTCTATTGTGCTTTGTTTTTGTTCCTTTTTTTGTTTTTTCTGATTATAAACATTTTTTATGAATTAACAAAATTTGACCCTAAGACAAACGAATTGGCAATGCACATGTAACCGATTGGAATCGAAATTTGTTTTACGAAATTCAAATTCAACACGTTTTATCCTTTTTCTAAATTGCTAGAAAACTTCCTTAACAAAATCAACAAATTTAGAAGCGCAAAATTAATATTTTTTTTACTCATACACACACACGTAGTTTTGTTGTTTTATTTTAATTTTTTTACATTAATTTATATGACAACTTTTTGTTGGCGCTGTACTAACGTGTTCTTTGTTGCAAACGCTCGTAAACAGACAATGCCCTCAGCCATAAGCGGCGCCGCCCACGGCCAGGTGCACATACCGAACAACGAGGAGTGCGGCATACGTGATGTCTGGAAGCACAACTTGGAGGAGGAATTCCGTACAATACGCAAAGTGGTGCAAAAGTATCATTACGTTGCCATGGACACGGAATTTCCTGGCGTGGTGGCGCGCCCGGTGGGCGAGTTCCGTTCCACAGCCGACTATCATTATCAGCTGTTGCGCTGTAATGTTGATCTATTGCGCATCATACAGTTGGGTCTCACCTTTATGGATGATGAGGGTAAAACGCCACCCGGTTACTCTACATGGCAATTCAATTTTAAATTTAATTTGAGGTATGTACAATTTGTATATAAACACACATGAACTAATATGGAAAATTTCTTTGAAATTTTTTCAATTATGTTTATAAAACTTTAGCGAGGACATGTATGCGCAGGACTCGATTGATTTGCTGCAAAACTCTGGCATACAATTCAAGAAACACGAAGAGGATGGCATCGATCCAATTGATTTCGCTGAGCTGCTCATGTCCTCGGGCATTGTACTCGTCGATAATATCAAATGGCTCTGCTTTCACTCGGGCTATGATTTTGGTTATTTACTCAAATTGCTCACCGATCAAAATCTACCCGCCGATGAGGGTGACTTCTTTGAGCTCTTGCATATCTATTTTCCGAACATCTACGACATTAAATATCTAATGAAATCGTGCAAGAATCTAAAGGGCGGCCTACAAGAGGTCGCCGATCAGCTTGAGCTGCGTCGTGTCGGGCCACAGCATCAGGCCGGCTCCGATGCGCTACTCACTGGCATGGCATTCTTCAAAATGCGTGAGGTACAGAAAATCTATAGTATCGTTATTGAGCCCACACCTGTCTTTTTTACATTCTGCCTTGAGCATCTTAACTGTAAAAGTGTTGTTTTTAACATTTAAATAGTAAAAGCAAAAGAAAAAAAAGAAAGCAAAAATAACTCACACAAATTCTCATCACCGCCAAACGGTTTATTTTTTTCCGTTCGCTGCGGCTTGGCAAGAAAAAATAACTGCGCTTTTCGCCATTAATCATTTCACATAAATATTTGCATCACTCGAAAAATAAAAAAATATATAATGAATGGTTTCTTAAAGCATATTATAATCTGTAAATATTTTCACACATTTTTATTTTAAGGTTTTGGTTTTTTCCTTTTTTGTTTTTATTAATATTTTATTTTCATTTTCACTTTTTCATATGAATTAATTTTCATAGCATTTTAAGTCTTTCGCTCATTTACATTTTCTTTTTCCATTGTAACATATAATATTACAATCATTTTATTTATTCAATACCATTGAAAATTATTAAACAAATTATTTAAAAAAAAAATAAATAACATTGTTTGAAACAATGTGCAATTTGTTTATCAAATATTATTATTATGAATTTGTTATAAAAATTGCATTGAATTAAAACCTGAACTGAATTGCATTTGAAATGCGCACAACAATTTTAAACATTTATTTTTCTTCTAAAATAATTCAATTAACATTTGTTAACTTATTATTAACTTCACAATTAATTAGCTAACATTGGTTAAATAATTTTAAGCGTATTTTAGTGCATGGTTTGAGAAAGTAGTCAAAAGTGCTAATAAAATTAAAGGAAAATTAGCAAAAAAGAAAATGAAATATTTGTGAGAAAGTGCATATTTTATTATAAAATAGAAAATTATTGTGTGCTTATTTAAAAATCAACTTAACCAAACATGAAATAAATAAATAGATGATATAAACCATCAGTGACGAAATCGTTAAACGGTATGTAGTATATCTGAATATTCTTACAGTGGCGGCCATAAAAACTTAACAAATAACTAAACACAAATATATATATATTAAATTAAAAACATATTTAAAAGTATCATAAGTAACGTTTTATAAAACTTAGTAGTTGTGCAATTTTTTATGACCGCCTCTGTTTATTTTATTATATAACAATTTTTTTTAGTCAAAAACATCAATTGTACACAATTATTTAGCATTTTTTTAAATGAAAAATTCAATTTTTTTTTACGGATTAGAAAAGTAATTGTATGTAGTTTATAGTTTGTTTTAATTTTTTGCAATAATTTCTCATCACATGCCTTTATACTTAACAATTTTACAGTTCATTGAACTGATTTTTTTTTTTTTTTTAATTATATTAGTAAACATTTAATTAATATGCATATTGTTAATTATATATATTTTAGATGTTCTTTGAGGATAATATTGATCATGCTAAATACTCGGGTCACCTGTACGGCTTGGGCACATCGTTTATTGTCAACGGCAACAACTTCCACGAAAGCAACGGCGAGAGTAATAATGCGACGTGATTTACTATAATAATAAATGCAGTCAACAATAACAAAATTCAAGTTCAACAAAACTAAATCATAAATAAAGAAGAGTACACAACAAAGGAAAAAAAAGACAAAATAAAAAATTAGCCACAATGTGGTTCCAAAAAAATAGTAAAAGTCAACAAAACCGTTCAAAGCACTTGCAATAAATAAAAAAAAAAAACCAAAAAAAAAAAAACAATTTTGAAATGTTTAAACAAAAATATGTCGTATGCTAAATGTAAAACAAAAACAAAAAAAATAGCTGCAATTTGTATGTCTTTTATTATATTTAAAAATTAAGAAAAAAAGAAAAAAAAAACAAACAATAAAAACAATTATAATGTAATCTAAGTTAAAAATTAAAATGCTAAACTATACATTAAAACATTTTTAAACAAAATTGAAACAATAATGCATTTTTACTATAACCAAATCGCTTCATTTAAGTCTCCCAAATGCCTTATGCTATTTACAACAACTGCGCGCGCTGCTTGACATCCTAAATTAGCTTAACTGTCATAGTAGTTGAGCACACGTGTACTTAAAACCTATAAAGGCATATGTGTGAATGTTATTTACTTAGTATTATACATAGAAGCTATGGCGGGATCTTCTGTCTCATATATAATAAGCACATCCCGGAATTTGTCAAGCAGTTGCAGCAATTGTGAACGTCGCAGGTTTTCAAAGTACATAATCTCCTCCAGATGATGTTCGCTTTTAAAGTAACCTGCCTGATATAGTTTTACCATCAGTGAAAGATCGTCCACATTTGTCGATGCGGGTATACGTCGTATGGCATTGCGATCTGCCTCATCGAAGACTTGCAGCAGTTCCTTAATTTTTTCCTCATCTTCAATAGAATCGATACTGTCGCAGTTATCGGTGCTCATTGAAGCGGTCATACTGTGTTATGATATAGAAATAGTTATGAATTAACGAATTATATTGGAAAAACAATAAAATACTTGCCTAAAGTTAGATTTGTGGCTTGAGGATGGTTGTGCAGCAATGTTGTCTGAAGCCGTAGAGCCGCCAGCCGAGTAATGATCTTCTGTGATACTACGTCGACTTGTATGTGGCACTGGCAGCGGTTGACTGGACATGCTGAGCATTGAACTCGCATGTAAACCATCGTCGTCATCATCTTCATCCAAATCGCTTAAATTGCCACAGCTGCCGAGCACAGAACCCGGCGCTGCGCCCATCACTGATGACTGCAGCTGCATAAAGGACACCGAGTCGCCAGCATCATCTTCATCATCCACTTCACTGGGCATGAATTGCACGTACGTATGCAGTTGCATTAGCAGATGATGTTGCAGCATCCAAAGCACCATTTGCGCCAGTATGCCTTGACGTGCAGGTTGCTGTAGCGGTGTTGTTAGGTGGCCAATGGACGTGGGCAGCGAAAAGTCACAGATGACCTCAAAGAGCGACATGCCTGCAAATCGCATTGAAAACTTTTCAACCAAGTGAGATTTCGTGTGCAACGGCGCATCCGGCGCAATAACGTAGACATTTGTTTCACAGAGCGGATATATAATGGTGGCCTTTGCCCAGTACACGAGATGAGATACAAGTTTGTACCTGTGGAGTATATATAAATATAATTGAAGACTCAAAACTTGTATCGTACACTTACACATGATCAATGCTCATGTCTGCGTCATGTGCCATACTTTGTAGACTAGTAAGCGGCGTGTAGACCTCGACTACTTCGACAAGCAAACGCACGCCTGATGGCGGCACACAATCCAAAAGTTCGGCGGGATCCACAAGTAGCAACATGCCATGGTAGGGCTTCAGTGAACGCAGACATCGATCGATGGTTTCTGGATCCACCATACTACCTTTTTTGTGCAATTGATGCGCCTTCTGAGGCAGACAGAAGCTTAATGTGAGATTTTTGTTAAGCGTCGTGCAGAGTAAACCAGTTGTGCAGAGATCGTGATAGAGCGATTTAAGCGCGCGTGCTAAACCACTGCGTTCGGAGATCAACTCAAAGGTCTGCTCCAACGGCTGTTGTAGTTGTTGCTGTTCATCATGTGTACGAGTCATCTGTGTCGTTTCCTCAGTAAGATAGCCAACGCGTTGTTCCTCGAATTTGAGTGCCAGACCCAGACGTTTGCTTAACTCATGATAGCACTTTACAATAGAGTAACTAGCCTGTGCATGTAGCGCAAAGACGACATTGATTAGCATTTGTTGTTTCTGCTGTTTTATTACCGGTGCTTGCGGTGTTGATATTCCACTGCTGCTGCCAGCGCCACCGCTTGCGATTGGTATGCTCGCGCCGAGCGCATTGGGTGCCACGGCTGTGCTGAGTCGCGGTTCTTTTCTCTGAATCAATGTGGGATGGCACACGAAACGTACGTCATTGACTTTTAGCTCGAATTTCTGATTGCACAGCTGAGGTTTGACGGCCAATAATGTTGAAAGAACTTCATCTGAAAATCCGTGAAGCTGGCCCTTGGATATATTGGTGAGATTCTGTGCCGGAGTTTGCATTAACTCAGTTTCTGCGTTGTTTAGCGCGAAAGGATTTCGCTTTTTAATGATGTTGTTATATACCGAAATGCCATCGCTATTGGAAGCTGTGCCGAGTTTTTGGTATGGATAGCGGTATAATAGCCGGTCGCCTTTACTGTCAAAGTAAACGAGGATTACAGACAATGGATTTACTTCCATTCTGTATTATGCAGTTTTTTGCCTGAATATGACAAAGTTTTGGGGGTGTTGTTAGCTTTCCTATCCTTTAAGTACTAACTCGTGCTACAGTTCAAGATGAAAAGTGGATCCAGATACTTTTGTATCATCAAACTTAGTGAGCCCTCGAGGGGATATAGTGTTTTTGTTTGGTGGATGATAAGCAGGTGCATGGGCAATTCTAGCGCTCATATGGTGTAGGTTAGTACGTCGATTTTGCACTTTAGCAGAACTCCATCAGATTGTAAGAAACGAGAAAAACCTGCAGTAAATATTTATGCACAAACAGCTGCTCGAAGAAAACATCGTCTCAAATGCCACTGAATTTTGAAGGAGAAGCACCTGCGCCACTTTTTGAAGCAGAGACTTTTTCACTGACGCCGTTTAGACAGGCAACAACAATTTAGCTGACTCGCGTCGGCTGACTGTCGTATGTTGCTTCTGGCACTATGTAACAAAGTTGATTAACGACTACATCGATTCAAACGTTCTTAAGCACCTTTGTATTGGACTGCTGTATGCGTCTTAAAAATTCAAGGCGACATATATGGCCGTTAGGGTCTCCCTAATTCTCTAGGTGCGGTCCGACGACATAACGGCTGAAGTCACCAGACCGATATCCTGCTAATTTAATAGAGGGCTTACAGGCGCTTACATAGGCGTAATAGCATTTTCCGCAGATTTAGGACTCAGAAGCCTCTGTTTTAATCACGTTATCGATTTAGTTTTGTCAGAAATAAATTAAAATCCCCAGAAATATTAAAAAGACGACTTCTCGGAGTGTCACCCTGTGGGCATGAAAACCTACCCATATTAGTGGATTTGACAGCACTGACAGCACTTTAGTTCGCCAACGTTCAACACTATACTAATGCGGCCATTTCACAGTCGCAAAAGAAGAAGAGCGGACGTGAAAAACGGAACTTACACATTTTCCGAGAGGGAAAATTGTGTTCAAACCGAGTGCATAAATTCAAATAAAATAGTGTGAAGTGCAGTGCACTAGCTGTGTCGTTAGTAATACAAACTACGGTATTAATTTATTAAATAGTGAATTGTAACTGGTTACAAATTGTTGTCAAAATAGTATCTAATCGCAACGCAGTCGACGGCAAGGCAAAGACGACGTTTTTTCTTATTGCGAGTGCGTGTAAAAAGTAACACCGTACAGTGACATAGGTTCGCAGCATTGGTACAAAAGAGATGACGCTATGAGCGTAAGCAGCATCAAATTTGTTAATGTTTGTGTATGCGTGTGCGTAGAAAGAGGAAACAAGAAAGCAGTAAAAATTGTACAAATTTTTCATAATTGTCAATTGGTTTCTTAGAAAATCTAATATAATTGAGCAATTTGTAGATACAAGTGACCGACTGGCAGGTGTAGATAGTAAAATGTAAAGTACCACACAGTGCACAGTAAACTATTATGAGTAATATGAAAATTTGAGCGCTGTGAAACAAAAATTTTTACGAGGTAGTGTATGTCGGAAGCGCGTAAATAGTTAAAATATTAAACAAAACTATTATCCGCATAAATGTATGTACACATGTGCATATATGTATGTCGGTGCACCAAAGTGCTATATATACGTTTGATTCGTTTTGGAAATATAGATGGGGAGAAACGAATGAAGGTGCAAAGATAGACAGCAAAGTACACCACATAACTAACGAACAGTGGACAAAATAAAATAGAAGATTTGAAGAAGAAGAAGTCTTAGTATAGAAGAAGAAGCAAAGTTATTGTGCTCGCTCTCTATAACATCATCTCTTTTTGTTCTCTCTCGCCCAGTGTTGCCGCAGAACCGAGTTGTCACCGTACTTGTATGTGTGTTTATTTAGTTTCTTCGGTCCGCGCCAACAACTACAAATTATGTGTTCCCTCACTTTTCTAATTTTTTTTAAATAATAAAATTGATTAATCGAAATCGCATTTCACCTAGAGCAGCCGCCGAGTTAATATAACAAAAAAACAATACAAAAACCAAAACGAGCGATTGTCTTTAATAATTCAGCCGTGGAATCATATTTGTGGTTGAAAAGAGCTAAGATAGCCTAATTTAACATAAAAAAGTGCATATTTCTTTATGAAGGAATTATAAGAAATTAAAAACAAGTGCATTTCAACATTGTGCAGTACCAGCAGAAAAAAAATATATTTGAGAGTTGTGCGAAATAAATTACAAACTAAGGTAAGTGTAAAATGCATTCTGGAAGTCAATCTCGATTCATATATAGTCAAAGGCGCCAAATGTTTTTTTTTAGCAAAGAAACTATTAACAAAAAATAGTTTAATAATAGAGTTAAATTCGACAAGTGCAAGGAAATCATTAGAAGTCATAAATTAATACATTTCTTTCAAATAAGTCTGAAATAGCTACAAATTTAGTTGGGAATCGCTAGAAATTTCTATAGACTTTTATGTAAAAGTAGATTAATCTATTTCAAATATTAGTTAAATGATCACTGGTTTGTTTTAAAGTGCATTCTGCTCAGTTTTGTTAATATATTTTGAATTTCAATTAGTTTATTATACCTTTTATTGCGATTTTTTTAAGTTTCTTTTTGCGCACTGGTCGCCATCTTTAATTTCAAGTACTTTTCCCATTCTCAATGAGAGCGAAAGAGAAAACAACGTGAAGTTGGCTGCGCGAGTAAAACATAGTATGCGAGAACAGTCTTGCCATATGTGCACAAGTTGCCGAGCAACAAAATATCTCATAGAACAAATGTAAAATTATTCTATATGATTTTAAGAATATGTCATTATAATTATTACTTGCTTGAAGCAAAATGTTTAACTACTTGCAATCGATAACCATATTAGTGTTCCTACATATACAATGTTCACGCACACACAATATCAAAATCGTCAATAATAATTTTTAGAGTTGACATGCGCTTAAATGAGGGTTGTTTGAGTTGGTCATTCAAATATATTTAATTAAAAAATTGCACCGCTTTCAATTTAACTATAACCACACAGGTCTCACTAATATAATTTATATATTTTTATTATGTTGCATTGTAGATCTTTTGTGCAGCACATACGAATTTTTAAAACGCCGCCATATTGAAAAATTAGTGAAACAGACTTATACGTTGAAACTATGTGTTAGAGCAGCACCGCTGTACTTCTTCATTATTTTGCTTTTTCTTCTGTGTTTTCATCTAACCGTTTATTGCCCATTTTGACCGTTCACACTGTTATACGCCGTGAAGTTAGTTGCATGAACTGTTTGTGTTTGCGCATGTCTCTCGCTCTTCGTAAGAGTGCATGCGTTTCATGCAGTGATTTGAGTCGTCTCTGTCACACGTAGTTGAAACACGCCATACAATTGACTGTGTTGAATACAGTTAATAATCATGCTAGTTTTCTCTTTCTGACTTGTAACGAATTGCGCTATTCGTTTCTGCGCAAATTGTGTCTCTATTTTGATGTGATTTTTTTTCGGTTCGAATAGTTTTTCGCTACATACAAAAATGAAAGCAAAAGTTGAAAGACAAGTTTAGGTTCGTGTTAACATGGCGGGGGCAGTAGCAGTTTTATCCATGAAAATTGTACATGAGTTTGGTTGGTTGATTCGCGAGCGGGCACTTCTTCGCCAGCGTACGTGGTGTACTTTTTTCTTATTTGCTTGCAAGGGTTGTACACCCACGTTCCCGGCGCCCTTCCGTCTTTTAGTTGTCATCACTACTTGACATTTTGCGCGCGCGCTTAGTTTGCCAATGAATACGTGCATTGATTTTGTCGATGAGTTGTTATTATTGCCATTTCTAAACTTGATATGGAATGGAATGTAGTATTAGAGATGTTTCCGAAATTATGTATGTCAATTGCTATATGTGTGAATAACAATTTGTTTCATTTACACGCTTCCTGGACCGGAACAAAGTTCTCTTTAATTAACATCTAATTGTTTTGGCTCTCTCAATGTTTAAAAGAATTATACACGGTTCGTTTAATTGAAATGCTCTCAACTCCCCTTGAACAGGCTGATGATGTTTGACCACACTAATAGAGCAAAAGTAAATCTAATAACAAAGCGAAACATGAAAATGCCACTGAACTGCAGTAGTAATGGTGTTTATGTACATATTTGCATTTTATTTAGCTAAAAATAAAAATTTGCCTTTATGGCACACATTAGCAGCAAAACTATTCGAATAGTTTTTATTGGGTGCCACTGTACACAAACAAATGCTAACAAAAAAAAAAACAAGAAATTTAACGGCGCAATTAATTCATTGATGCGAAATGAAACAAACAATCAGCATACATCTGTATGTGTGTATGTATAAGTCGAGCAATGGTGGCGGTTACAGTAATTGGAGGTAAATGTGCGAATGATTCTATGGCGCGGTCCACACCTTCGTCTACTACAATATTTTGTATACTTATATGAAGTTATCCATTTAAATTCAATTGGCGCGCGCGTCAATAATGTTTTATTGTTTGTATTGAGATTTGTGCAGTGCTGCCAGACTATTATAATTTATAGGGTAATTTGTTGAACCCGCATAATTCAATTTTTGCACATCTTGCACCTTGTTGAGTACCTCATATTATGTGTACCTTTCTTATTGGAACACAAATATTTAACTTTTTCAAATAAGTGGCAACGTTATTAACCCACCACATTCCATTTATTTGAACTTTTTCTTGAAAATTCTTTTATGGCGTATTTTAGTGGGGTAGGATTGGCACATAGCGCACATCACAGCAGCCGTAGAAGCTAAACATAACGAGCCGTACCACTGCCCCTTTTCTGGTTGATGTTGTTGTTGTACATGTGTGCACACTTTGTTGTTGTATTATGTTTTACAATGGTGCTTTTTTGTTTTTGTGTGTAGCTTTTATTTATTTGCGCTTCGCCACGGACTTTCGTTGTAGTCGTTTAGTGTGTATTGGAATTTGTACAGTTTTTATTTGATTATTCTTTCTTGTTAGCATGTTTTAGTTGTCGTATTCTGTTTTTTTTTTTCTTCTTTTCTTACTTTTTGTTATTGCGCTCAAACGACGTGTTATCGTTTCCGTTTTGTGCTTGAATTCTTCTCCGCTTTATGTTTGTTTTTTTTTATTTATTTAATTTTTTGTATGCTGTGTGTTTCAATACACAACTTGTATGGCAGTTCTATTGCTCTTTCACCTTGCCCATTCCCCGGCATCCACTGTAGTTATCTCTTTTTATTACTTTTTAAGTAAATTATGTGCGAGCCCCTCAGTTGCGCTTTATAAGCAAACAACGTTACAGCTTCCTTCTCTTTTACATTAGGTTATATTTCAAAATCATAGCATTGACAAAACAACGGAAATACATTTCTATATACTTAGCTGTTCCCCTATGTATCGTTGCCAATGTACTATGTTGATAGAAGCTTGTGAGTTAAGCTATTAATTTACTTAATATACATGTAACTGTGACTTGCTAATGTCATCATGGTCATCGTACAGTGGTTGTTAGTAGCATACATATTGGTCTCTAATATTGATTACAGCAGCTACGATATAATAGCATGGCCTCGTATTATTATATTTTTTGAATTTAACATGTATATATAACCCAAACGGAGAAGAGGATTGGAGAGTATACAGGTGATGTGAGGAATAGAATAGAATTAAAAATTGAATAAACTTTTTATATTTTTAACTTTATTGATGGTTTCTTGATTTTTAACGTAGGAGCGCATTTCCTATTGATAATATTTATTATTTTCTGATATGATTAAGACACAAAACGGCTAATTTTTCTGCCAAACAATATTTTCTTGTATTTTATTCTGTTGCAATAAGCAAGAGATGCAAAATATTATACAGACTGTTGATAGGTGATGAAGTATGCTTGCTTTGCAATAAAATACGCGAAAATCTTGTCAAACGGCAAGAACAACAAACAAGCAAGTATATTCTGTATGTGTGTGTGTGTGAGAGAGTGTGTGAAATGCATGTAAGTTTATTTGTGTGTAAAAATGTTTCTATATCTTTTGAGATGCACCGGGAATAAATCTTTTAGTCTTAGTTGTTGTTGTTATTGTTATTATAGTTGCTATTTTGTTGTGTGCGCGCGATATGCGACGCGTCACCGATGTAGTTGTCGTCACCGACATCGTCGTTGCCGTCGTCTGTAGCGAACTTTTAAAAGTGCATGCCTTGTAATAGATACAAAGAGAGATACTTGCCGTCGTCGCCTTTGGCTTCTTGTTTTTATGTATATATTTATACATACATATATACATATGTATCTGTATGCAATGCAAGTGTCTACCTTTTATTTGCGCATTTTAGCTGCTTTCAAATGCCGCTTTATTTTATTTTTTGTTTTCTGTGTGCAAATTCTATTTTACTGTCATCGTCGCCATTCTTTATTGTAGTTTTGTATTTGTTTTTGTAATTTGCATTGATGTTGTTGTAAAACACTATAGCGCAAAAGTGAATGCACTAATTTTACCTTGGCATCGCAAATGTACAACGACGGTCGTTGATTTTTATTATATTATTAAACACTGCCGGTGTACAACTCATAGATGAGGGTATTTTTTTTTTCTACTAAATTTGTCATTAAGATATATATAAATATGTATCTGTGTATTTCTAAAGAGCTCAAATCATTCATGCATATTTATACTTATTTTTTGACGATTCGTAATTTAGTTGTCTCTTAATTTATGCTATTCTAATGCTAATTGGAAATATACTATTGCAGCTGCCCTTTTTGTTGTTGTTATTGTTGTTGTACTATTATAATTTGCGCACTTGCAAGTGCTTGTGAAGCACAGCGCGCGCCTAGATACATCGTATCTAGTTTATTTTGTTGAATTACATAAGACGTGTAGGCACACCCAGTCAGTTTTTGTTATGTAATTGGTCTTCACTTTAATCAGGACTATATTTAAAACGTATACTTTGAAAATACTAGTTACTTTACTGCATATCACCCTGTGTGATTCTGTGTGGGTGTCGAAATGCACCACCCTGTTATTTGTATGGTTTTCTTTTAAAGGTTCTCTTTATATTTTACTTATATTATTATCTTTTTTTCTTTTTCTCTATCATGCACTTAAATTCCGATTTTCATAACATTCCGTTCTTGTTTGATTTTTTTTAGTATTATTTATTGCACAAGGCAATACTTTTTTTTATTTTCCTATAACATTTGTTTTCTTCGCTGCTCCGTTTTGTGCTTCTATTTCAATAGACAACCTGTCTTTCTCTTTATTTCTTATACGTTTTAACAAGTGCAGCTTACTGCATGCTCAACTATTACACGTACACATACACAAATAACTTACATACTAATATATATTCGACAATAGATATTGTTAGCTGTTACACACTTTTATTAAAGAAAATTTGGTGTTGGCGCATGCGCCATTTTTGTTTTGACTTTCATGCTTGGTTTGCTGCTCCTAACGAAAAATATTGAAAAATATTAAAAGTTTAGCTCATGTGCAAGCTTTTTATAAAAAAATGTGTGTATACAATTTTACTTAATGAAAAGTAAAGCATAATTGTTGTGTTTTGTTAACTGGTTGTAGCTTCTTCTTCATTTTACATACAATTTGTTTTGATATCAACTTTATTTTTTCATAACACCGAATTTGAAATAAGTAACTGTAGTACCGAATTGACATTTTTGCTTCCATTTGCTTTTCAACACTAGGTGCACAACACTGTATCCACCAGTGCTGCCAACTCTTCATTTAAAAAAAAAAATCAGTGTTGATAATTTGACATACACTTGAATTTGATGTTAACAAAAAAAAAAGTCCAACAAAACAATTTTTGAACAATTTTCCTAATTGGGTTTGACAGACTCGTCATTTTCGCTCTTGCTGTCTTTTTCTCGTATGTAAATAATATTAATTATTCTAAAATTCTAATCGAAATACTATTTTTTTTTTTCTTTATTTACAGCAAATGGAACAACGAAATATATTTTCTGAGTATAAAAGCAGCTATATTTAGAGGATTTATACTTCGGGAATATAATAACAGCAACAAATACAAAAAGACATTTTGAGTGAGAATAAAAGCGTAAACAACGACCGTGGACTCAAACCTCGAAACGGTACGCTTCTTTTTCCAAACGAGAAAGAAAAAGCGTAAACGACGACGTTACAACAAAAGAAAGAAGAAAACAAAAAATATATATTAAATACAGAATTCCAGAGAACGACTGAATTTTTTGTAATTTGTCGAGTGACAGTCATTTCAAGCGCCGGTAGATATTAGAAAGTGGAAAGAGGAACACAAAAAAAGCGGCCAGCTAAAGCACCATCCAACTTGTGTGGTGGCAACACAACATACTAAAATAATTAGTAATGTTAGTTGGTGTAATGGCTGACAATGACATGTTGCGCCGAGAAATTAGTGTAAATAGTACAAAAAATAACGCATCACTAGTAGAAGCCGCAGCAGCATCAAAAACCGCAATAGCACCAATAACGAAAGAAACGACCGCAGCTGAATTCGACGACCATTGTTATGAACTAAGCCCCCATGACATTGGGGGCCCGCCGAAGAAACCGAATCGAGGAGCAGGAAAACTACTACGACAGCGCGCAGCCGCCGCCTGCGTCGCGTACGCAAACGTCGACGCACACACAGACGTTCTATTTAGACGAGTTAATGCGAATACGCAAAATGTTTGCAGTTAAGTAGTGAGTAACGGCAAAAGGTGCGCAACAAAAAAACAAATCAACTAAAAATTAAACTATATAAATATTAACATATAATATCCCAAGTGGAGCGGAATATTATATAAGTAAAAAAAAAAACGAAAAAAAAAAACAATAAAACAAAAAAAAAAAAAAATAGGAAAAACAAAGCACGTCAAACTTCAGATTTTTCTGGTTGTCAAACTCAAACGAATTTTTAAATTTAAACTGCAAACAACAAACAAAAAAGCAAAAAGCAAAAAGAAAAAAAAAATAGAATACTTGGAACCTAAAATAGGTGCCAAGCAAACGCGGAATTCAACGAATTAAAAATTTGCATATTTAGTGTATGCAAACGTAAATTAAGCAGAAGCAGCAGCATGCCTATGCCAGCACAGGAGACACTATTTGTTGAACCAACACCAACAGCAAACGCCGGAGCAGCAGCCGCCGCAGCAGCAGCAGGAACAACAACGTCACGTATCGCTGCTGTGGTCACGCATACACAGCAAAAACAACATCACTACTACGATGTACCCAAAAGCAGCCAACAACAGCAGGCACCCCCGGTGCAACAGCAACCGAAGCTGCCACAGCCACATGTTGTCTACGATAATAGTTTCACACAAACACATCAACACCAACTGCAACGCATAGTACAGCAAAGGCGCATGTCAATTTCGACACGTAGCAGCTCCGGCAATTTGATAAATGCAACAGCAACGCTCTCGCAAAACTACGTTGTACGACAACCAACAAATAGTCAGCAGCCGCAGTTAATACGTACTGCTGCAACAGTACCAACAACAGCAGCAGCGGCAGCAACAGCAACAACAACCGTGCCACAACATGCAACTCAACAGCAGACGACAACACAGGCGCCGCAACAAATACTACAATTAAGCGAAGATTTCATGCATGAAAGTGGCATCAATAGTAACATCGGGCCGTCAGCGACAAACGCGCGCAACGTCATGATATCAACAACCACCGGCAATAGCGGCAGCGGCGGTGAGGTGCTCAATCAACAGATCTATAAAATAGTCACCACCGACGGCACAACGGGCAACATGATCATCGATTCGATGACACCAACGCCCAACAACTCCAAAGTGTTGCTCAGTAACTTGACGGTGTTGTCCAAGCCGGCTAACACAGCAACGGCAATTAATAATGGTAGCACGCTCACGTCTGGCCAACAGACGCATACAAATTATCTCACGGCAAAGCAGAATTATTCCTATGTCACGTCTAATGCCGGCACAAAGCAGCAACAGGCAAAGTTCGCTTTAACCGGCAGCAGCAGCGGCGGCGGCAGCACGCTAGGCGCTTACAAAGCGAATAATCTAAGTAAACCATTGTTGGCGGGCACTTATTTGCATCAGACGACAACGCAGCAGGCCACAACAACAACGCCAAGTGGTCAGCAGCAAACGCAAATAGTGCAAAAGTTGAATGTAACGCCGCGTTTGGCGTCACGTATCTCCTCCTATGTGCCAACCACGGGCAATACGTTGCATCAGCAGCCGCAAACGCAAATATTGCTACAACAAACGCCACAAAAGTATATTACGGGACGTGCTAATACGCATATAATCAAGAAGCCGAACACGAAGTTGGTCACGACGGCGACGACGCTAACAACGCCAACGATTATCACGAGCAGCAGTAATGCCAACGCCAACAAAAGTGCTATCAATCTATTGCAACAGCAGCAGCAGCAACAACTGCAGACGCAAAATGTCAAGACATTCATAACACAGCAGCAGCAGCAGCAACAACAACAGCAACAACATACGCCAGTGACTTTTAATAAAGCGTCAAACAACAAATCAAAGTTCGTTAAGCAATATAATAGTATTGTCAACAATAATGCCGTTTCGATTGCCGCCTTCTCAACACAGCAACAAACACAACAACAACAACAGCAGCAGCAGCAACAAACGCTGCAAAATAATTACAGCAATAAATTGCTTGGCCATCAAATACAACAACAACCCTTGACAACCGCAAAGGTCACAAAATTATCGAATAATAAATATGTGTTGCAACATCAACAACAACCGTTGCAACATATTGCCACCTTGCCGCATGGCACGCAATTGCAGCATAAGGGCACATTGCAGGCCACGCCACAAAGCCTGGGCGGCAGCAGCTATGTCATACAGGGTGCCGGCGGTGGCGCCAACAGTCAGAGTATCACCACCAGCGCTATCAAATTCGTGAACTCACATGGCACGGTCATACAGCAGCATCAGCCAACGGCAACGCAAAAAATTCTCACGCGTCAGCAACATTATACAACAACAACAACACTTCCGGCGACACAGCAACAACAGCTGCAGATCGTTGAGACGGCCATTGATGGTGGCGCAAATAATGTCTATCAGCTGGCAGCGACAACAACGCCACAGCAGCAGCAGAAAGCCGCAGCCGCCAATCAAACGCCGCAATCGTCCATGATCACCGATGATGTCATGATTGTGAATGGCACACAGATGACGGATGAGTTGTCCGCGCGTATATTGCAAAGCATGGCGCAGAAGTCATTTAGCAATCAACAGCAACGCTTTCAGGCCGCGCATCAAAAGCCGCATGCCAACAGCAGCAGCAGCATGCCGCCGCCAGTGCAGCAACAGACGCACGCGCAGCCACCAGCCTCGCCGCAACATGTTGTTGTACAGCATAGCAATAATAGCACATCGAGCATCTTGCTATCGCCGCGTGACTACACCTTCTATCAGCAGCAGCAGCAGCAGCAAACGTCGACAGCCTCATCGCCAGTGCATACCTTTGTGCCGCAATCGCCGACCGGCAGCGGCACCTATCTGACGATCACCTCCTCGGCCGCTGGCAATGCGAGCACAACGCCAACAGTGAGCATTTCGACGCACGGCTTTACGGGCACAACAATTTCGCCGTTCATGTCGGCCACAGTGGCACGCAGACAATCGATCAGTGCGCCCGGCAGTCGCTCACAGTCCATAGAGCGTAAGATGCATGAGGTCGTCCGTAAGTCGGCCGAATTTTTTAAGCATAGCAATAATACGATGACCGGCAGCAGCAGCAGCAACAACAATGCTAATAGCTATGCGAACAGTGGCGGCAATATAAGCGTTAACAATCACAACAACAACAGTACTACAAGCAATCTAGCTACAATGCGCAGCAACAGCGCCAGCAATTTAACTAATTTAACTAGCACAGCTACCAGTCTTATACCCTTGGAGAGCACGAGCACAAGCACACCAACCATACCAAGCAACATGCCAACTACAAAACCGAATGCACAACAAATAAATGCAATACAATTGAATCCTATGGCAACTAATGCCAGCCAAGCTGATGAGGAGCTCTTCATCGAAGAAGTGCGTCCGGTGCCAGTGAACACGCAAGACTTACGTTTGCAGCAATTGCATGCCATACTGCAGGATCATACCTATGCCTCGCAACAGCAACAACAGCAGCAGCAACAAGCGACGCCGCAGGCCAATGCGACGAATAATGCGGCGAACATGCCACATTGGTCGTTGGGTGGCATCGTAGCGGCCGTTGGCGGTCAGTTGCCACAGCCCGGTGGCTATGCGGCCTACTATGCGCAGCAAGGTAATTATCAATGTCATTATTTATTGTAATAGAAGCCTTTTAAACATCTCCTATGTAACATTTTAGTGCCACGTCAACAGCAGCAGGACGATGATGCGCACTCGGCGATTAGCACAGGCTCGCGTTTGGCGCTCGGCGATATCGATGCCGGCGAGGAAACCGAAACGGCGCCTGAAGCCGAAGCTGAGGACGATTCGATCACGCGCTGCATCTGTGATCAAACACATGATGATGGTTACATGATTTGCTGCGATAAGTGCTCGTAAGTATACGTTTAGCATAATTTGCATTACGCTTGTTTTTGGAGCTTCACTACATGTGTTCTTTTATCTTTATTTGTGACCAGATCTTGGCAACATGTCGACTGCATGGGCATTGATCGTCAGAATATACCGGATGAGTATTTATGCGATGTCTGCCAGCCGCGCATCGTGGACAAGTCGCGTGCGCGCGCCTTGCAACGTCAGAAGCGTAAGGAGCAACAGGCACAGATGTTGCTGAATGCACAGCAAGGCGCCGCAATAGCTGCAGGCAATGCGCTGGCTGGTGGCGCTGCTATGGGCCTTGGCTTAGCAACGAGTATGCTAAGCGGCGTCAGTGGCTTAGCGCAACAACAACAGCAGCAGCAGCAACAACGCTTTGCTAATATTAATGGCAGCATGAGCAACATGAGTGGCGATGCGGCCGCACAAGCGCTCAACATTTCGACCAGCAGCAACAATAGCATGGCAGGCGGCAATACATTGCCAGCGACGACAAAGAAAGGCAAATTGCATAAGAAAACCAAAGAGCCGGGCAGCAAGAAGTCAAAGAAGGGCAGTGGCGATAAGACACAGAGCAGCAATGCAGCGAGTCAAACCATGGCAAGTGGCAGTAAACCAACGCGCAAGGAGTCTAAGAAGAATAGTAAACGAAAGTCAAAGTCAAGCGGCGATGCGAGCAGCACAAGTTTAACCGCGGCTGAGAAGCATGCCGCCAATTTGCGTCAGTGGATTGAAAACTATGAGTTTTCGGTTACCAATCATTATTCGCCCGAGTTGCGTGCGCGCCTACATTCGCTACAAAAGACGCCAAGCCTCTTGCAAAGCATACTGAATACGGAGAACAAAACGCTCAAGAGTTGCGGCGATCTGGACAAGCGCGCGCTAGTTGTGCCTTTTGCCGGCACAAAAGTGCTGATTTCCAGTCAAGAGATAGCGCCGAATGTGCCAATCGTGGAGCTGCGTGGCAAATACATGCTGACAACGCAGTACAAGACGCAGAATCAATCGATAAACATGAATCAAACGACGCCCAACAATTATCTGTCCAGCTTCAAGGCACACAAGACGCCCGGCCAGTTTCTATTCTTCTATCAGCTGCCCGGCATGGAGCCGCCCATGCAGACACTCAACTCGGATGGCTCGTATCAACAGGAACAGCCGCAGCCACCTGCTTACCTCAAGTCCACGCAAGTGTGCGTCGACACCCGTACCTATGGCAATGATGCGCGTTTTGTGCGTCGCTCATGTCGACCAAATGCGGAGATACAACATTACTTGGAGAAGGGCACATTGCATTTGTACATTGTCTCGCTGACGAATATACGCGCGCAAACGGAGATTACCATCAAGCATGAGCCGCACGATTTGGAGGCGGTCGAGGCGAAGAAGTCGCATAATGCGGTCGTACAACCGACAAGCAGCAAATGTGCCTGCGATATGGGCAACAATTGTCTGTTCGCTTTGCCGACGAGCGTGCAGCAACAGCTGGCGACCGTGGGTCAAACGAAGTCGAGTCGCAACAAGTCGCAATCGTTGAATCTTAGCAGCGCCGGCGCCGTCCAACTAACCATGGGCGGACTGCCCAATACACTGTTGCCCACGTCGGCAGTGAATGCCGCGCAACGTCAACGCCAGGCCGCAGTGGCCAATACACGTAATCGCACGACTTCATCGAGCGGTGAAAGTAATACTGGACTAAACAGTCCGAATATTGCGCAGATGAATTTGGACTTGAAGGCCGCTTGTGCAACTTCGCTGCTCAATGGCTGTAATAACAATCACAATGCCGGCAGCAGCAGCAACGTCACAACGTCCGGCACGACAAACACGGTGCTTTTCTCGAGCAATTTGAGCAATACATCTTCTTCAGTATCAAGTGTGATGCAAGATTCGGGCATATGTACTTCATCATCGTCGCCTTCGGTATCGATACCGTCACCAACGCCACACATACACTCACCTACGCAGCATACACAACAAGCACAGCAGTCACAGCCGCAGCAGTCGCAGCAACATGCCTTGCTGTCGACAACGACGACCACACCGAGTGGCGGAGGCGGCGCTATGTTGCAGCGTGTCACCATGTTGCAGGTGCCGCAGAGTCCCACGCAGCAGCAGTCGCAACAGCCACACGTGTTGACAACGTTGCCCACGCCGCTTATATTGTCACCGCAATTAACTGTTAATGCCACACAGTCGCAGCAGCCGCAAAAAGTGTACTTGCAAAGTCCGCAAAAGCCGCAGCAGCAAACGTTGTCGGTGATTGCCGGCACAGCGGCCTTACAATTGCCCATACCAACGTCATGTGCACAGCCACAGACAACGGAGAAGATATTCTATGTGCAGCCGCAGCAGCAATATATTATATCGCCGCAATTGCAACAGCAGCAGCAGCAACAGAAGCTGCAGCTACAGCAGCAACAACAGCAGCAGCAGCTACAACAGCAGCAACAACATCAGCAGCAGCAGCAACAACAACAACAGCAGCAACAGAAGCAGCAGCAACAAGAGCAGCAGCAGCAACAACAACAGCAACAACAGCAGCAACAACAGCAGCAACAACAACAGCAGCAGCAACAAAAACAACAGCAACAGTTATCGATTGCTTCACAAGAGGCGCAAATGGCCGCTAATGCTTTGCAATCATTACATGCTTCGAGCTCAGTGCCGAATTGTGAACAAGCAACAACAACAACAACAGCGCCCATACATCTAACCATGTTAGCGCCTACGCCTTCACCCACCAATACGTCAACTTCGTCCACTGCTGCTGCAGCTGCTCCAAGCGCACCCGTCTTAGTGCCAACGCCCACCAAATCACCACAGAAACTATCGAATCAAAATGCTAACGCAACCAACAACAACAACAACGCTTCAACACAGCAGCCGCCAGCACAACGCAAGACGCCAGCAAAGCACACGCGTTCCTCGAACAGTCACTCAGAGGATGCTGAGACTGGCGACGATACCGCTACAACAACAACAACAACACCCGTCGCTTCCACGCCAAAAGCGAAGCCGAAACTTTCACGTGAGGATCGCAAAATGGAGGCCATACTGCGTGCCATCGAGAAGATGGAGAAACAAGATTCACGCAAAAAGGAAACTAAACAGACAAAACGCCAAAATAGCAGTCAAAACAATTCGCCGGCCTCGCCTTGCAAACGTCAGAATTCCAGTTCCGAGCAGCACGATGCCACGCCCACAAGCACGGCGACACAGACGACGCGCAAGAGTGCAATGTCAACGCGCAAGAAGAAGCGCAAGGCGAGCCGTTCGTATAGTCTGTCAAACAGCACTGGTGGTGCGACGCAACGTAAGCGGCGCAAGAGCATTATGATCAGTAATGAGTCCGATGGCGAAGGCAATGCGCCAACGTCCGAATCAGATGCCACTTCCATGCTGTCGCCACCGATAGAACCAACGAGCAACAATCGTGTTAATTGTTTGGCAGCATTAAACGACAGTCTTGATGTCACTTACGGCACAACAACAACAACAAATGCCGATCAAGCAGCGGGCTTATTGCTCGCCTTGGCACAAACCACGGTTGCCAGCAGTAAACCAATGGAATTGTCGCCCGTTGCAACGGAGGCATCGCCGCCGCCCACGCCGCCAATGACGGCACAGCTGAGCTCAGCTTGTCAACTTATTGAGGCCGCAATGGGACCACTAGTGCAATTGAACAGCGGCGGCGTTTGTGAACAACAGCAGCAACAACAGCCAACGGAGACGAACACGAACACTCAAGAGCAACAAAAGCAACAACAACAGCAACAAAAGACAGGCGAGTTCAAGTATCCTGTAAGCACGAAGACAAAGAAAATGTTAATGTCCAATTGGTTCAATCAAACGGAGTCGAATGGCGCGGCACAGACTTCATCACTGGACAGTCTCGTGCTGGCAGCTATGTCCGAAATAAAGGTTACTGAACAACAACAACAACAGCAGCAGCAGCAGCTGGAGGGTCAACAGCAAACGCCAAATGTAAGCATGGCAGCGCTGAAAGTTGAAGAGTTCATACAACAAACGGAGGTGGTTTCACCTGGCAGCGCTAACGCTACGACACCAGAGGCTTATACCGCCACCATGACATACCCAATAGCGGTAAATGATTCGTCTACAACAGCGCCGAATAATCTACAATTGCCCATGCAGGTCAGCACGGCCGCCAACAACTCATCGGTGAAGAAGCGTTGGCTACGCCAGGCAATCAGCGAGGAGACCGACGAGAATGCGAGCATGGCCACAAATGCGCTGAACACAACAGTCATGGCTACGCCGAATGGCAATCCCGGTGGCGTCTTGGCAAATGTTGGACAAACGCTGTCGAATGGCTTTACGACACCGCTCAAGAAGCGACGCTTGCTGATGAACAACAATGGCGGCGATAAGCAGGATGAGAGCATTGAGGAAGCAACCGCAGTTGCAACGTCACAGTCGCCACAGGCAAACGAACAACAACAACAACTTCATGAAGCTGTGAAAAAGGAAGCGCAGACGGCCGTGAGTGCACATCCAGAAGATGTCCTTGTGGATGTTGTGGGCGGCGATAAATGTGAGTTGAAGCAGGAGGTGGGCAGCGATGTCGATGTGGATGGACACGATGAACAGAAGCCCAGCACGAGTGATGCCAACATCTTGAAGCGTACGACGTCAACGCAGGCGATCGATGCGCTAGCGCCGCTCAAAGTGGAAACGAATAATCAGGACCAGGATGATGATGTGGATATTTTGCGCTCGCCGAGTCCGGGCGGTCAAATTGTGGCCGAAGATAATCTCGTTAAAATCGAGCCGGAGGATACAAGCGGCGCTGCTGATGATGTCAAGATCGATGTGGAGCGTGAGGAGAGTCAGGCGTGCGATAAGTTCGAAGAGATGTTCAAAGTAAAGCGTGAACAGATCGTTGAGCAAGTTGATGGTGGTTCGTCAACACACATGAACGTGAACGTTAAAAAGGAACAAAAACCGTTAGCAACCGATGAATTGGCAAGGATTGTGAAGCAGGACGCTGCGACAACAACGAAAGTCGAAGTGAAGCTTTCGCAAGTGAAGCAAGAAAAGGCGCCGCCCGTTTTAGTTAAGCCGGAGAAGCAAGCGAGGCCGGAGAAGACCGAGAAAACGGCAACCGGCGTTGTGAGTGCGCTGAAACATGAGTTGGTGCGTAAACCGAACTCAATCAAACAAGAGAGTGCACAGCAAACTGAGCCCAAGCCGGGTGAGTCGCTGCTACGCAATGCTAAAGCGAATGTGAAGCAAGAGTCGGCGGAGAAGAAGGCACGCATTGAGGTTAAGGCCGAACAAGAAGAGCCGGCCAAGAAGAAAGCCAAGTACGATGGCGCCGCAAATCATACAACGGCCGCAAAATTGGAACGCAAGAATAATGAGCGTAAAAACCTAACCGAACATGATATACAAGAGCGTTTGCACTCATTCCATGCCGAGAACATTTCCTACTTGCAATCGCGCAATAAGAAAACCAAGAGCAGTTCCTCGAGCGCCAGCGAATTGGTCAGCAGCAGCAGCTGTGGCAGCAGCAGCAATAGCAGCAGCACAAAGCCTTTCAAGATCAAGAAAGAGCACAAGGACAGCGAGAGCAGCAGCAGCAGTGCAAGCAGCAAGAAACATAAGCATTCATTGAATACGAGCGGCGGCGTGGAATCGAATACCGGCAAGACTTCGAAGAAGTCGCACAAGAAGCAACGCACCAAGTCGGCATCCGATAAGTCAGCTGAGAAGTCCGAGAAGTTGTTGGCCAACGATGTGTTGAAGGCAAGCAGCAAGAGTAAAACAAACGCCAGCAAAGCAACAACAACGCCTGCCCCCCCAGCCCTGACAAATGGCAAGGTGAACTTTGGCTTGCATGTGCCAACAGCCTCGCTGAAGACACACGAAAACAACACTTTGCGTCGACGCACCATGTCCATGTGCGTCACAGCGCCCAATCACAATAGCTTCCTCAATACGGCGGCCGCCATAAAGTCCACTGCGAGCGCACAACAACAATTGCCACTTTTGGCCGGGGGCGGCATCAAGAAACGACAGACTAATTTCGAACAAGAGCTGACCAAAAGCAATCCGCCAGTGCCTGTGCTCAACAACAATGCCGCCAGCAGCAGCAACAGCAGTGTCAGCAGCAACAGCAACAACACCACCTCCAACTCCAACTCCTCCAAGCATCACCATCGCAAGGAAAACCGTATTGAGGACAACATTGCGGCTTCCTCTGCGGTGATGGCTAAACTGGCGAAGATTACACGGCGGCGCGAATCGATGTGTGGCAGCATGTATCAAGCGCAGGCGATAGCGGCCGCCATTAAAAAGGAAAAACGGGAAAAGCGCAAATCGAAGAAGGCCGAAAAGGCGGTGAAGGCCGCGGCCAAAGCGGAGAAGGCGGCAGCAGCAAAGACGCCCTTGAGCAACAACAGCGCAGCGACAAATAGCGTCAGCGACAACAGTACAAACAATCATATTAATGCCGCACAAGCAAAGGTGTTGACGCCAATGCCAATGCCAACGCCAGTCTTGCATCCCACCATACCGCATTTCAATAATATCGTAACGCCAGTCGCCGGCACGTTGCCGACATTGCTGATAGCCCACCAACACCAACAGACGCCGATACCACCGCCAATGGCTGCCAAAATGCAGCAGCAAAGCAGCTTCAATGTGCAACCGCTTGTGCCGCCCGTCATGCCTGTGGCGCAACCAATACCGCAGCCAGTCATTAAAGCCGCCAAGTTGGAGAACACCGATGCCGCGCCCATACCGGTTGTGATCACACAGCCCGTGCACAGCAGCGTTGCCTTGGCCCAGGTGCTCGGCCAGCAGCCGGCGACAGCGCCGAATAAGCCACTGCCCTACTATAATACAATTTATGGCAAATTAGCATCAGACAATCATGTCGTCACCAAATTGCCGGCCGCGCCAAGCTTATCCGAGTTTCTTGATTCGTCCAAATCGCGTACATTTGCCACAGCCAGCCATTTGGCCAGCCATAATACCGTGCTGCTCGGCGCCGTCAATAAGCGACCAATTGCCGCCAATGTTGTCACTGATTTGGTGTCCAATACAATTGCTACAAAGCCCGCGTCCGCGCCAGTGCCCGTGGCTCAACCACCGCCTACCAATGTTGCCTCAAATGTCCTGCCTGCGCTCGCTGCCGTCAGTTCGTCTGTCAATGTGCCCGCTACACTGCCAATGGCCGCGCCCACCGCCAGCAGCAGCAGCACGAATCCACCCGAAATGCCGCCACCGACTACGCCCATTAAGATTTATACGCGCACAGCCAGTCACGATCCACGCTTGAATCCCATGCTCAGCGCGCCAGAGCCAGCGCCGATGCCGAAACGTAAACTATCGATTAGCGAGTATCGCATGCGTCAACGGCCATCATTCGATGTCAGCCCAAGTGGCGTTAAAACGCCAAACACCGGTTTCGATGCGCCCGATGGTTATTTTCAACGTCAGAGCGCTAAAGGCGGCAACTCGCCGCTGCGCACATCGCCGGCGATGACAACCATTAACAAGTGCTCGCTGCAGTCGCCCGAGCGCTTTCATGCCAATACATTACAGCGCCGCAATTCGATTAGCGTGCACAACAACAACAACAGCAGCAGCAAGGCGTACAAGTTGGCCGAGAAAGCTGTGCCGAAGAGCGGCAGCAACACGACGGCGGCGTCGACGCTCTCGACGGTGAACAACATACTGAGCACAGCGCATCGTTTGAATATGTTCGAGGAGAAGCCAAAGGGTAAGTCGGTCAAAGCATTAAACGTCGTTTGTCACTAATGCATGCGCTTGTTTGTACTTTCAGGCGGCCAATTCAATGCTGCGCCCACACAGCTCGAGCAACAGCAGGAGAAGATGAGCGAACGGTCACGTTGTCTGCAGCGTACGATCTCTTGTGACTCGCGTGTCGCGAATGTCAGCGAACGTAGCAGGCGTGATGGTATGTGCTCAGCTCTAACGCTTAGCTTATGCAATTAATTGTACTTAGTTTAATGTTTAATTATTTTATTATTATTTGTACGTATGTTGTGTTATTCTGTGTGTGTGTGTGTGTATGTGTGTGTGTGTGTGTGTGTGTGTGTATGTGTGTGTGTATGTGTGTGTGTGTGTGTATGTGTGTGTGTATGTGTGTGTGTGTGTGTGTTTAGAGTGGAAAATTAAAGACAGGGAACTTTATCGCTGTTGGTTTCCCGCCGGTGGCGAATTCATGCGTCGACGTCGGGAAAAGTATAATTGTAAATAAACAGAAGATGCCATTGCAAGTTACAAAACGAAAAGCGATGTCTTCAAATCACATAATTTAAAATACAAAGCAAGCACCAAACCAATTCATGTCCAATCAAACTAGTGCAAGTTCAATTCAAATGCAAATATACGTTATACGTTCATTCATCATCATCCATCATCATCAAGACAAATTGCATGTAAACTATAAAAATAAGCAAAAGCATTTCAAATAGCAAAAACATTTACTAATAAATTCTTTTTTATTGCCAACAATTCTTACAGAAGATGAGCAACAACAAGCCTACCGTAATCGTAACCATAAAACAAATGATTTGGATAGCTCACTTGAAGCGATTTCATCGACCTCCACGTCGGTGGCCTCCTCACGTGAATCCAGTCCGGAAATGCGTGTGTGCAACAACAATGCGTCGGGCAAGAAAAAATCACTAGACAAACTGCAACAACAACAACAACAACAACAGCAACAAAAACAGGGAAAAACAAAAACTAATGAGAAAACAACAAAAACTATCAGTGACACTTTGTGAGCGAGAAAAACTTGTAGGAAAGTAATAATTCCTAATTGAAGAAAATCGAAGTTACAGAATATTCAAAATTTTGGTGTTGAAATTTTCTTTAAATTATAATTATTATTATTTCTTTTTTTGTGTTTCAAAACGCTTACGTTGTCTCCTTATAAATAAATATATTGAAACTGTTGTTTTAATATTTTTTGCTATTTAATACAAAATATATAAATCGAATAATGCAAACATTTTTACAAAGAGAAAAACAAAATAGCAAATGTAGAGCAAAAAAAAAAAAACAACTTAGTTTAATGTTAATAAGCTCCATAAACAAAAACAAAAATGCGCATATTTATATAAGTAAATAGCGGTGTAAAAAAAAAAAAACAAACACTCAAAACTAATTTTGAAATTAATTTAAATTAAATATATTTCAACATTTGCATAATTTGGTCGATGTTGTTTATATATATTCAAGCCAGAAAGCAAAGCGAGACATGCATAAATATTATTATTTTATTTTGCTGTCAATGTTAATTAAATAAACAATTATATATAACAATTAATTATTAGCAAATAAGTCAAATCTACAAAAAAGAAAAACGATAATTATTTTATTTTTTTTTGCGTAAGTCAAGTAAAATATATAAATACGTATATATATAACATACTTATTTTTGTAATTATTTTTTTTCTTTTTTATTTTGTGCATGAAAGTCTAAATTTTTTATGTTTTATAAAAAAGGCGAAACTAAAACTTAAAAAAAAAAATTAGTGCTTAAGCGTTAAAAAAACAAAGACGATAATATTTTCTCATGTAACAAAATAAAAGAAAGAAAAAATATTAAATATTAAAAAAAAAAACAAAATAATAAATATTAAAAATAAAGCAATACTTTTATAGCTACTAAAAACATATATATTGACAGACATGTGCAAAAGCCATAAACAATGAAAGCCAACAACAACTTAAACCAGTTTGGAAACTCAAATGTATATAGCAACTTTTTATTACTACTAAACAAATTGTATATATAGAAAATAATGACGAAATCAGAACTAATTTTATTTTTTTATTACGTGTTGTATATATAATAATAATTATAATATTATAAACACACGAAATAAAAAACAGAAAATGAGATACACAAAAGTAATGAAAAAAAAAACAAGTACAAACAACAAAAATGTTTAAGAAGTTGTCAAAGCAGAAGAATATAAGGAGAATTGTAATTGTAAATTGTTTAAATTACGTAAGTTTTCTAATGCAGCTAAACTTAGTATGACAACCTAATTTACGTTAGTTAAACGAGCAATTTAAAAGCGCTTTCGTTGTGCTAATGTTTCAAAATCAAACAAGTCTTTCTTTGCGCTTTTGGCAAAACATACATTTATACAAATAATTGTCAACGAAATTTTAACAATATTTTTATTTCAAACTGAAAATTGAATCCGTTACCGATCTCCAAGCTTTTAAACCAAAATTTTAAGCTTGTAACCAAATCAAAATTCTTTTTCAAATTATAAACATTTTGTGTATATAAACATGTATATTTTTCTACATATATATATATATTGTATAATAATATAAAACTAAGAACGAAAGTACTTGTTACAACTGTAAGTTGTTTGACATGCAAGTAAATAAGGCTATACAACCCTAACAATTTAAGCGTTAAAACGAAATTTCTAACAATCTAAACAAAAAAAAAAAAAGAAGCAAAAGGCAAGAAAATCCCCAAAAAGTACACAATTACACATAATAATAATAAATTAATGTTTTACTAAAAATTGTATAATAGAGTCAATGCTAAGGTTTAATATTTACGTATTAAAAATATACCCTGTGAATAATTTGTAATAATGATGACTGTAAATACGATTTTGTTGGTGAAAATGAACGGCGTAAAAAGTTTAAGAGTGAAATCACGTTTTTTGATTTGATGATGTTAATTTTTAAAGGAGCAAAATCAATTTTGTTTTGGTAGCAGCAGCAAATGAAATATTGTAAATAGTTTTTGATTTTGTTCCAAGTGAGATTTTTATTAAAAAAACAACATAATAAGCTAAGCATAACTGTACATATTTTTAAAGCAAGAAAGAAAACAAAAACAAGTTGTAGACATTTTGAACGAAAAGAAGCAAAACTTATTCGGTGAATTTTTAATAAACATTGTACGATTAAATGTTGTACAATGTTAGCGTTAATAACAATTTATAGTAACAAAAACAAGACACAAAAAATGTAATAATGTTGTTTAAGCAAAAGAAAATTAATCAAAATGAAAATTCAATGAAAAACGTAAAACTACTTTAGTATCTAGGTTGAAAAACTAAAAGATTTTACATCATACATATTTTTTTTTTTCTTAGTTTTATAAAAAAATTGTAAAGAAATTTTATTATAATTTATGTAATAAATTATATTATTTACTAAATTAAAAAGAGAAAAAACAAAATTTAATTATTAGTAACTAAAGTGAAAATGAAAGAAGCAAAAATACAAATTATGTAAAATACATTAAAAATGATAATTCGAAAAAAGATACAAATTAAATAAAGTTAAGAAAAAAATATTAAAATGAAAAAATTTTAAAATACAATATTATTTATGGATCTTTTATTGATTAATGGTTGTTGGGCGCTTGTTTTCAGTTGTATTGGGCTGATCACCTTTCTATGATAAATCAACATTTGAACTGCAAGTAAGTTGAGGTTCCATTACTCCTTTATATGTCTGGCCAGCACAAAGTTCTTGTGTAAGAAATTCTGGTGAGCTTCAATCATATAAGACAACGTCGCCAGTATGACTAATATTTCGAACGCGTCTTATAAATACAGTTTAGATCTGTTTTTTTTTTTTATTAAAAATTTACTTGCCGCTAACAATGTTGATATGAGACTGCATATTTTTGTTTGTACAAATTTTAGAAAAGGTCTCGCATAAAAAAAACATTTATGTGTATTTGTGCAAATACATATATACGTAAGTTCACACACACAAATATTTGCATGTATTTGCTTAAATTTTATATAAATTGTTAAAAAACCGCTGAGTCGGCGTTATTCATCTTGCTGGCAGCGTCTGCGCTTTGCATAAAATGTCAAAAAAAAAACAAATAATAAAACCAACAACAACAGCTTAATGAGACGCAACAAAATGTAATCAAAAGAAAACACGCAAAATAAAAACGTTTTTTTTCTTTCCTCAATTTCATTGGCTTTAACGCCTTCTCCTCCTCTTCTACTTGAACGTTTATAAAGTGTCGTAATAAAATGTCATTAATGCCTAAATGACTTATCGCAAAAATCTTATTGGGACGGAACAAGCTAATTGAAAAGTATTCGCGTTTTTTTCTATGCGTATATTCCTTGCTATGCGCAACGTTTGTGTGCTTGTGTGTGTGTGTGAGACAGCAGGTCTTTTTTGTCGTTTAGTATAAGCGCTTCAGCGAGCGAAAGCTCTTGGCTGCGCTCTCTCGCGTTGTGCACTGCGCTCTCTCTCTCTCTCTCTTGTGTTCGCTTCCCAACGGGAAAAAATTCCTGCCTTCTATTTTTCCATGTGTACAGAAGGAGATATTAGCTCTGGCCAAGAGGTTGCAGTAAATGTCCGAACTAACATATATAACAGCGAACGAAAACGTATAACACCAGGGTATTTATGACAACAACCCTTCTCTGTTGCTTCCAAAAAGAAGAAAGTGTCGATGGTTTTGGAAGCGAAATGTTTCTTCTTTTAGAAGCGAGTGTGGAAGAAACTAAACATGCAAAAAGCGGACATGGCCCGTGTAAACGCCATCGGAAACTAGAAGAAATAGGGAAGCCATGCTCCATTCTAAAGAACGTCGCCATAAGGCAGTTGGAAGGCCTTCTACTTCCCGTTGGGTTGTTCGTTGCAGTGGCGCAAAATTGTCGTCTGGATATGAGGTCGTGCCAGAAATGAAACAAACGCAAAGTGACAACGAAACGTATAACAACGTAAAGTGAACAGACGCGCGCATCAACACAACACAACATAAGACAACACAATACAACTGTACATGTATATGTGTGTGTATACAAATTAGAGGAGTTAAGCAATGAACAAATAGCAAAATTATTGTGATTGCCCATTAAGTGTTTCTTCTTACACCCCACTACAACACACAGTTGTTGTATAAGCAACGTTGCTGTTGGGTAAAAATTACAGTTATAAAAAGAAGTGTTAAAGCTTACAACTGAAAAGTTTTAATGATATAAATTGCAAAAAGTGCATTTTGTTAAGTGTTTAAAGTCTTAAGTAACAAACAAACACGCACACAAACAGATACGCACACACGCGTAGCTAATAGCCGTTAACTACTCAAATACAACTGTAAGCATTACTTTTGCTGCTAAGAGGAATGTTAAACATTTTTCAATAGAAACGGTCAAGAAAAAGAAGGAATTACAAAAAAAAATGTGCATATATAAAAATTTCGTTGCTTTAACATTGCTATGTGTGTGTGTATTTACGTGTGTGTATCCTGAAAAATAAAAAAACGAAAATTACGAAATAATCAAACATGCTACAACAACAATAACAACATTACAAATCTAATTAAATGAATTACATTGCAAAGCAACAAAAGTAAAACACAAATAAAAGTTTAAGTGAGCAGAAAAAGTACGAAGGCAGTAAGCAGAAGAAGGACACAAAGAAACATAGCAAGAAAGAACCAAAGCAAGAAAAATGTCGCTTTGAATGCCAACGCTTTGATTGATTTACTAATGTGCAATAAGAGCACAAAAAAAAAAACGAGAAGGAACAACAAAAAAAAACGTGAGTGAACTTTTTATATGCATTTTTGTTGTTGGTTTTGTTGGTTCTTCCGTCTTTATACGCTTGCATGACGAGTGACGAATGTTGATAGATTGCTGGACTTGTTGTTGTTTTTGTTTGGAAAAATTGGGTTAATGCATTTTGTTTTTGCTTTAGTTTCTTCAAATAAATACTAAAAAATTTAAATTAATGAGACAAGCTTCAATTTGCTTTTAAATTTAATTTAAATTTATTTTTAATTATTATTTTTTTAATTTTAATTAATAATTTGAAGAATTCTTTTTATAAAAGTTACTTTCATAAGCCTTATAAACTTATAGCAACATGATATGTTATTGTCTGTGTGTGCATTTGTTTTTATTTCATATATATGTATATGTATGGGTGTGTGTGTGTGTGTAACCTACATTTTAAAATAGTGCCCAAAGACGTACGTACGTCAGACGTCAAAAAAGGTACTCAATGTAGTAGAACTATACACACAAATAGAAGAAGCAGAAGTAGCAGCAGAACAGTGAAAGAAGAAGAAGCAGCAGTTGAGTAAGCAAGCGGCAAAAAGGAAGTCTAAAACGAAGTTGATTTACAGTATGTAAATTTACTTTTTATCAGCGCTTATAAGTGCACAGCCTACAAATACATACATACATAAGCACAGCCTATACATACATACATAAATACATGCTATGTAATATAAAGGAGGTACATATATATTTGTATATGTATAGAAAAAAATTCAGTCAATGTACCGTTATAATAGTGAAACCCTACAGAAATTGCAGAAGAAGACGAGTAGGACGAGCAAAAGGACAAATGAAATAGACGACGACAGCGGCAGCGACAGCGACAACAACATGAATAACAATAACAACAAAAACAATTCAGTAGAAAATTTTCGACAGCAGCAAATGCGACAAACTCTCTGCAAAAGCTCTGGCCCGTGTGCATTGTATGCTCTCACACTTACGCTCATGCTCTCACACACACACGTACGCAAACGTTTCTTTTCGTATGCTCGGTCACCCACATTGTTTTTGTTGTCGTTGCTGCTGCTGCTGCTGCTGCTTTGTTGTTGTTGTCGTTTAAGGAATATCGCTACTTTGCTGTTGTCTACGATTTCTACAGCAGTGAACGTTTTCTGTTGTTTTCTTGGCTTACACTCTCGCGCGCTCGCGCTCTCTCACTCCCTCACTTACTCACACTCTATCTCTGTCTTATGGCATATTCATATTGTTGTTCTTTGCTATTTCCGTTACTGTTTCTTTAGCTGCATTTTTTTGTTTTGTTATTTACACTTACACAGGCACGGCACGTGCAATCACACACACAACTATAAGTATATGTATGTATGTGTATAGGATTTTTATGTTTGTGTCATGCCAAGCACAAAAGATGAATAAATTCTGAGTATGTGAGTGCAAGAGAGCGGGGCGACGTGTGCAAGTTTGCTAGGCTTCAACGTACGCCGCCATTTCGCATCCTGTTTGCAGTTATTTTGCATTTCCATTACGATTTGTTGTATGCAAAATTCATGCAACGGTAAAAATCTTATTACAGACATTTCGCTATTTTTTTGTTTATTATTTTTTATTTTTTTTTTTTCCTTTTGTTATTTGCAAACTTAATGTTTCCGTTATGGCTTACAGTTTTATTAACATAAAAACTCATTTACATTTAAAGGCATCAACAATGAAGCACATGCATATATAAGTACCGTCAATTCAGAAGAAATATGTATTATAATTGATATTCATGTGCGTCGTATTCATTATTTACAGTTAATTAATTGTTTTTCTGTCTGTCCGCCGGTGTACGGCGGAAGAGCTCATGTATTTGCTATTCATATTAATACGCGGAAATTATATGATTGCAAAATGGTTTTTTATTGAAAACAGTCATTTAAAGGTAAAATTATTGTGAAATTTCCAATGTGTAATAATTCTGCGTAATATTATATTCACAAAGGCAGACTTAAGAAGAAACACGAAGAGGCTGAGTCGAACTTATTGCATACATGTTGAAAGTCCATGAAATTAATTAATTTTGCACATATGCCAAGGCCCTTTTCCTTGTATTCATTTGGGCATTGCATGTTCGCTGGCTAATTAATAGCTGTATTTAAGACCATTGATTTCGGCTTAGTCGCATACTTGTTCGGCTTTGCTTGAGAATTCTTGCATCTGTGCTGTGTTAATGAGATATTTTCGCGGCTTACACAACGCATTATGCAAATTTCCATGACATTTGTCTTCTGCTGCTGCTGCTGCTTTAACTAAGTGCGCCCTCTATCGTTTGTTTTGCGCCATGACAAAGCAACTTTTTGTCGTTTCTCTTTAATTAATACAAATTTTAAATAAACAAAGTGTGTACGCTTCAAAATGTCCCTTTGCTGTTTGATTTTTTTGTTAAAAATTTAATTTCCAATCAAGGTTGCTTTGTCAAAGTGTTTGCGGTGCTGTAAACATGTGTTTGTTGTTCGTTTGTTAATTGAATTTGTGTTGTCGCTTTAAATCAGTAATGACTTTAAATAAATAACCGGCAGCGTTGATTTTGTGGTTTGTTTTTGTTTACGCATTACCATGAAACAACAAAACGCGTACGTCGCAGTCGAACTAAAAATATTTGCATGAAAGAAGAGTACATTAGAATTTTTGAAATAAACGAAGCATACTTTTCAGCTGAAAAAATAAATTGAAATCAAATTAACAATTTTCACTTTAAAAACATGAAATTGCATAAAATGCCAAATAATTTTATTAGTTTTCAAAAAAAAAATAAGAATATTTCATGGAAATATAAGCGAGAAATTCAAATAAAGCAGAGAATATTTGAATATTTGTGGTTTTTCATGTGTGACTTTGAAAACAATTGTGCGATTCCGATAAACTTGCCATTCAGAGTAGTCTTTCACATACACAGATACATAAAGCTGTGGTAAAAAATGTAGTAACATTCTATTGAACGACATGTTAATAGGCACATTCAATTAACTGACATGTTAATAGGATTTTAATAGCTTGTAGTATTTTCAACAGCTGTTGTTTCTCTATTAGCAAATCTTTTTTAATAACTGTTTTTCTTTCTATCTCGCATTGTTGCCACTTTGCATTTAAAAACTAATAAAACTGTTAAAAGCACTATTAAATTGTGTTAATAGAATTGCCAGAATAGGCCCGTTAAGCAAACCACCTTGATTAGTGGCATATGCTTATTGGTATAGAACTGTATGACTTCCTAGAGGTTCCAGATTCAACGACTTATATGCACAGATGATGTAAGTCATTCGGAAAAACATAGTATTACCAGCACAACCACCTTCTTTACCACAAATGTGTAAATGTACACATTCGTTACTTCTAATCGATATGTTACGTGATATTTCATAGCGCTTATTGGTCACTCGTTTGTTTGAGCACCTTTCCACCCTCTGCAGTCAATGGAGTAACAAATTTATTTGTAGTTATTTCGTTTTTGATTTTGGTGTCAGAAAAATTGTAAAAAGCGCTTTGACGATAATGAGTTAAATGCATTCGACATACTCACGTACACAACAGCAACGTAGAATTCAAGGTTTCTTTCGCAAACGGGCAAAGTTTGTAGATTTAAGTAAAAGTTGAGTGCTTCGTTAAGCATTAAATTTGGCATAAATGTGAACTCACTCGCACGAAAGAAGTTTTCGTTTGACAAATATGTATTAAGCACTACAGACGGTGGCACATGGCATCGTTGCCACAATTAAAATTAAGTCTTGGCACTAAAAATAATTCAAAGTAGAAAAATTAAATTTCATGTAAAAACAACTTAGTTGACTAAAAAGTCATTATTTGAAAGATTACTTTATTATTATGAATTTTCTTTGAAGTTAAGCCACGAGTTGTTGTTTTTTCTCTTGAGTTCTCTTTTGCATAAAGCTCAATGTACTTTCATGTAATACTTTTATACCGGTTTTGATGTCGATAATGTATAATTTGTTCTTCCACTTATTATACCATTTTATTCGAAATATTAAAATTGGCTTTTCATGTCAAGTAAATGATTGCAAACATTAGGATCAAGTTATGTAGAAGGCCTTCCATCTTACACATATCTCCCTCAATGTGCCTTACTACAAGGCAAGTCGAACTTGTTGCCAAGCTCATTTTATTTCAACTTCTTGTTCAAAAGATTCATGTATTACTATTTCTTTTGTATTATTACTGCCATTGTATGAGCAACGATGTAATTTCATGAATAGAAAAAATCAGACATTCCAAAAGTCCGTCTTTGTTATTGAACACATCATTTTCATTTTCCTCAGAATTTTTCAATTGTTGTCTCCCAACAAAGCATATTGTTGCGTACTGCGTTGCCAACCAGTCCACAGACGCTTTCACTTACATAGAAAACAAATGCTCATGTCTGTAACTGCCGTCAAGATCAATAATTCTATTTTCAAGTCTTATTTAAAGTTTTTGATTTACATTTATTTTTCGTCGCAATTTAACTTGAACGATTTGCGAAAAATGCTTTTTTTCCAAGTTTTTGTTGACTTATTTGATTAAAAGTTACATGTGCCTATGTTTTTGTGTACTTAACTGACTTGTAACAAATATGTAACTGTAAAGTCGTAAAAGAGCACAAAGTCAAAACAGTTGTTCAAATGTTTAAGTTAAGACAAACATAAATTGGAGATGCGTAAAAACATGGGTATAAAAGCGGGGTAGTTCTTCGTTAAACTATTTAAAAGAACATTTCGAAACAATCGCTTAATTTGTTGCAAAGATGAGACTCCTGGTTTTTGTCGCCTTTTTTCTGCTGGTTGGATTAGTTGTCATGGCTTCGGGTACGAACTCTACTGGAAGGCGCATCAAAGTCATTAAGCGTAAGCGCACGGGTTAAACAACTGCTTGCTCTTTGTTTTCAACATTGATGTTTGTGATTTCTTTAAGAACAAGAAAAACTTATATTGTTAAATAAAAATTCAATAAAAATTGTAATATGGATTGCGGATAGAAGGAAATATCGTTTTCTTTTTTCGGATTGGACACATATGTGTCCGATATTTCCTTCTATCCACAAAGAAATCAAGTCCATTGACTTGCTTTGAACCTCATGTCTATAAGAACTGATCATTTGGTCTCAACAACAATGCAATTTCACTTAGGATCTAAGTAAAAACTCTAAATTTTCTTCTGGTAGAACTCTTTTAAAGTTCTGCGTTGGGGACATTAATCCAAACAAAGCGTGTTACTAAGTTCGATTATACATAAAAGAATCTTTAAATGGAATCATCATCATTCTAAAAGTTATTTTTTTACAGATTACCTCAATGATTTCTGAATTGTATTACAATTTTTACCGAATTTTATTTATTCCATAAATTATATTAATGTTGATAGTGGAGACCGGTTTCAATTGGGACTTAAGGATTCATAGAGGGAGACAATAAGTTGGCATAAACTGAAAATTAATTAATGTATGTTCTTTTATGATTAAACCAAAATTTATATATGTAAATAATGAACGAATAATATTTACTTACTTGTGCGTTGAACAAATAATTACATGTTTACTACTTTTAGTTATTTTTAGTATTTTTTTCAGCTGTTTCAAGTCTAAAATATCGTGGGAATTGTTGTTGTAATCTAAAACGCGTATTATTTGTTTCACATACAGTGTAATATACAGTAAAAGTTTCTACAACGTTCAGCTCTCATAACCGAACTTCTCTTATAACAATTTTAATCATAGAAAGTACATTAAAAAAATCGGACGTTGATGAGTCCGTTTATGCAGCTTTCACTGTAGTTGATTTACTATAATGTTTTCGAAATGTTTTAATTGTTACGTAACAATAATTTGTACAGTTGTTTTTTGTAAGTTTTAATTCCATAACAACAATAAAATCTTAATTGAAAACAACATGATTTAAACAAAATGCTTTGTGTAAAACATTTGCGTAATCATCATCATAATCGTTATCATAATTATCATTAAAGTCGACACATTCGCATCTCAAATGATAATCGCTCAACACAATCACAATCATAATAATATCACCATTTTACTACTGCTCTGCGCCTTTAAGACTTGTCTTGTCCTCAGCTATTTTAAAACCATGTTTGCATTGTTTATTAAAAACAGAGAAATATAAGAATGAAAAGAAAAAACAAATAAAGTAAAGTAAAGCAAACGCGAGCATTGTTGAAGTACACATTATCGCATTTTGCTCTTAAAACATCATTCAGCACTCAGACACACACACACACACACACACATAGAGACTAACACACAAGCCGACAACACACATAGAGAGCCGTCCCTTTGTTGGCTTGGTTGCTTGTCAGTTGAGTCAGTCAGTCAGTCAGGCGGGCAGACAGGACGTATACGTTATGTAGACACTTATCAACTAAGCTTGTCATTGAGCACTGCTCACCATGTGTAAATGATCACACACAAACACAAACACATTGCCACTTAGTCAGCCAATACTTTATATATACATACACACCCACACACACATGCTCATATGCTTACATACGCTTTTGATATGAAGTGGCATTTATGCCTGAGAGCAAAATGTTGCTTTGAATGCAAACAAAGAAATTATTGTTGTTAGACAATTGTCGCTTGTTCTATCAAATGTTTGTATCTATGTATCGGTTCAATGTGTTGTATGCATGAGTTTTGCAAATATGCATGCTGTCCTTAGATTTTATGTGCGCTTAAAGTCGTTGATTTAATGACAGTCAGTTTATAGATTTTCTAACGTAGCAATTTAAGACGATGAGATCATTTATTGAATATTCTGAAAGCTTTTAAGGTTTGTTTGCTACGCTTAGTGAACTTTAAGTATCTTGTTGTAGTATCTAACAAACGAAAGAGCACCTTTGAGTGGCAAAGCTTTTTCGTTGACATTCGAATGACGCATTTTGGTTGCACAATTTATTTTTTCCACGTTTTGTAATCTTTTATTTATGCTCAAGTTAACGTAGACAGGTGTGATTGCATACAATGTTGCTAAAATCAATAAGACCAAATTACTGCAACGGCATTGAAACCAAAAGAAAGGTTGTCAACTTTTAAATGAAACATCATGAGAAATAAGTTTCGAGGTATTGATTATGTTATGGTATTTATGGCGGTTATGATTGTTCTCTTTATCAAAACACCGAATCGTTGTGATAAGTCTCAATCAATTTTCTTTGGTTCCAGATTAGGAATGTTAAATTTGTGTGGCTTACGGCTCTGCCTTCTGGTATGAGACAAGCCCAAAGAGTCTGCTTAATAGACATGCCAAAATCCAACAAAGAGTTGAGTATTTTCTGAGTTCTTCCAACGAATACTTCAAATTCAAGAACTTATTATATATCATAGAAAGTTTTTGTTTTCATATTGTTTCGATGTAGGAAAGTTTTATGGTATATATAATCCTATTGATCTCATGCTATCATTCAACAATATAACATAAAAACTCTCAAAATTAAATGTTTAATATTGATTAACCATCAGTTTTAATAGTTAATGTTTGACCATTGACGCCAAAATATCCATGACAACAACAAAACAAACGAGGTGTCCAATCAATTAGGATTCAAGGCCTTATCAGCAAATTACTTGTTGTAGATTCAACTTAATGTGATAATAATATGTTGAAATGTAAATGACTACTAGTCTGCTTGAGTATTGATTAATAAAATCACAAATTTTTGTCAATTTTTTCTTTATTAAAATTCCGATTTCAAATTAAATGAAAAAAGTCATGTAATAAAACCATTGATTTATGTGTATTTTTGTGAAGCCGTAAAAAACTATTAAACAATTAATTCGCTGGTACATCTAATACTCATGCCTTGCTTGCCAAAATTTCAGGGAGTTGTTTTCACGGCAGCACATCTTGAACTTATGAATATGATACTCTTAAAGAGAAATTAGAAATTTTGAAAAACTTTATTATACAACTTCTTGAAAATTTGGTCTCAGCGAAAACTTACAGAAATATGGTTCCCTTAAGCACATTTGTCAAAAGGTAATAACAATTATTCAGAGCTCGTGCTATGAAATTCGAAGTCATTTCGAGAGGAGTTTACTATTTGTTTCAAAAATGTGCACACATTGTGGCAGACCAAAGGCGATGATTGTAAAAACAAAGACCCACAAAATAAAGATTTAGAATGTTCCTTTGCCATATTCCGAAGTGGACTGTTTTCTGTTGCACTTTAGCCCTTACACGTAATGTTACATATAATAATCCGCTTACTGCTTACATGTGCATTATCCAGATCGATACAATACAAAGAAGCATTTAGTAAGAAGTGGGCGTGAAGCAGTTTTAAACTAACTAAAAGCATGAGGTAAAGATAGTAGACCATGCTGAGGAGCTGGGATAAACGAACTGCAACATCAGAATTGATATTAAACTTCGGTTGAAGAGATTTTATAATGGAAACAGTATCTTTATGGTTGATAATTTTGCACAATGAATGAGAAGGAAGGATTTGTTGTAGAAAATGTCCATTTTTATTAAAAGTTTAGACTTGTATAGTTGAAGTGCAACTTCAAGTTGAACTTGTTAACCAATCAAATGTAAGAGAGTTGTTTAGGCAGCCCTTCTTGTGCAACGTCTGCGTATAACAACGCGGTTACCAACTTTACGCTTGACTCGGCGACAGCGCCGGATGACCTTCTTCAACTTCTTGCCGCTGCTTGCTGCGGTGGTTGCGTCGCTGGCCGCGGCTGTGGTTGCACCTTCAGTGGTTGTTGTAGTGGTGCTCGTGGTGGCTGCCGCTGCCGAGGATGACGATGACGATGTCGCCGCTGGTGAAGTTGACGACGAGGCTGCCGCGGTCGACGTTGACGCATCGCCATAAGCGGAGGCCACCAAGCACAAGGCGATCAAAGTGAAAATAGCGAAGAACTTCATGATGCGTTTACTTGTTAGTTTGACTTAGCCAATGAAAGTATGATTTGATTCGACATAACTCACGCTTTTTATACTTTCACTGCATTTCTATTTTTATCTGCAACACTTCTGGTTTTTCTTGCAAGCGTTGGAAATTCTAGTAAATTTGCACATTTGTATAAATATAAACGCAATGATAATGAAATTGCACATAGTAACTTGTGTTACTTGCGTCACTGCCTCAGGCTGCGTCGAATGATAATTCTTACTTCTCCAAATGATAATCAAAATTCTGCTTTGAGACAACATTTTTAATAAATAATAATAATAAGTAATGTAAGTTAAGTGTCCACAGACGTGAAGAATTTGGAAAAACCCAAGTAATTTAATAATTCTTTAAAACAAGTTTCAAGTAAATTTGTTGAATTTAAACTAAATTAATTATTTAAACAGTTGGCAAATCACGCATGTCCAAAAACGCTTAACTTACAATTTCATTTACAAATCGTTTGTTAGTGTTTACTCAAATGTGTAAATTTTGAAAAAATGTCTGACAAGAGTATAAAAAGCGTGAGTTATGTCGAAATAAATCATACTTTCATTAGTAAACTCAAACCAACAAGTAAATCATTATGAAGTTCTTCGCTATTTTCGCTTTGATCGCCTTGTGCTTGATGGCCTTTGCATACGGAGACGACGCTACCACGACCACCACCTCGACTACTACTACCACTGCAGTACCTCTGGTGAAGGTTATCAAAACTTGTCATAACGTCGTAAATGAGGAAACAGGAAAAGTTGTCCAGAGGATTTGTAAGACAACAAAAGCATAAATAACTAATTTGAAACTCGAATTAAGACATTTAATAAATCGGAACATTTGACAAAAATATATAGTTTTATTTACATACAATTAACCTTTAGTTATTATCCACTATTATATGTCCTTGCTTTAAAATACCCTTGGGCAAGAGTATTATAACTTGATCTCATGAAGTTTCTAAAGCATTTCCGACAGTCAATTTATACATCTATTAACTCGTGTTTTCTTATGCCTGCAAGTTGCTAACTGCGTTGTTATCCACAGACGTTGGTCAAGAAGGGTTCCCTGATAAAGTTTCAGCACTGTCTACTTTCTTTACTTCATGTCTTTCGTTAGTTTAAAGCATTTCCATGCTCCTTTCTTACTACTTCTTGGTATTGTATCGATAAATTCCTTCGCAACTCGCTTATTTCTGAAACATATTCAATCTCAATATCTTGATTAACTTGATTAACCATGTATACGAGAAGCATTAATTGTATTTTGGGCATTTCCAAGGCAAAGTTTCACATTTGTAACATGGACATTTTTGCACAACCAAATTTTCAAGAAGTTGACTGAAAAAGTTATCCAAAATGTAATGTTTCTCTTAAAGAGCAGTACTTTATATAACATCAGAATGTGTTACGGGAAGGTTATCCTTGTAAGCCGTATAATGCATGGGTAATAAAAAAAACTCCCTGTGAAATATGTTTTTATGTTTCATTCTTAATGTGTTCGCCAAAATTTAAGCAGCAGGAAGGGGAATTCGGAAATTTTAAAGTAAATAACTTACAACATGAAAGGCCTAAGTCTCTGATCCTTGGATGTGTTCTTGATGATTATATATATCAAGTCTCATGAAAACATCTACGAATCGCTTGAATATTATACGAAAAGCCTATCCCAATATTATTATATATTATTATATTAATTTAAATGATTTCCTACATAGGCGTTCTACATCTATCAATCTATTTACTTGTTAATTGATTCTTTTTGTGCATTGCTTAAAATTATTTAAAATTTTGAAGATTTAAGCGTTCTGAAAAACATATGAAGTGTTATCTGAAGAGCTCTAGAATCCAATATAATGAGTCTATAATATAACTTAGTCGGTAAAAGGTCGGAATTTCTGAATTTTAGCTCTTGCGGATATGCTTACTAACATTACATATTTTATTGACATTTGTGTTAAAAAATATACAAAAACCGGAAGAATAATAAATATTGTTGTTATAACGGCATGTGTTATGAAAATAATCCGTAAAATTTTGTATAAATACGGCGTATTGTGACATATCACAAAGTAGTTCCATACGTGAATTGAAAACATCATGAAGTCTTTTATTACATTGTCTTTGGTTGCTTTGACTTTCGTTGCTCTGGCCACAGTCGCAGCATCGCCAACGTATCCGTCTTCATCGTCACCATCGTCTACATCGACTCCGCCAACGTCACCGGCATCAACAACTACAACCACAACCACAACAACGACAACTACCACCACCACCACTACAACCACTGAAGCACCTAAAACCACTAAGAAGTTGGTGAAGGTAATAAAATCCTGTCATAACGTTAAAGAATCCTTTGAGGATTCAAGGATAGTTGTTTTCAAAAGGGTTTGTAAACTAACGAAAGCATAAATGACCTTTACATTTAATGTGAGATTAAATTAAACCATTAATAAATCGGAACTTTTGACAAAAATATGTGATTTTATTAATTTGCAAAAATATAAATCTAAGAAAAGAAGCGTCAGCCAACAACAACACACACACTCAGTTTAACTTCGATCGATCAATTAAGACAATACAACTCTGTGTGATTGGTCAAACATGCTTTTAATTCAAGACCGAAACTCTTAATAAAAATGTACGCTTATCAAACCGAAATGAATGAGCCAAAATCAAAAATCCATCACATGGTGATGACCTTTTGCCTTTGCATGAATCCTTTACTACACCACTTATGTATGTAAATACATCATCATCAGCTATTTTAACTTCAACGTTTGAACTTGCAACATGCGAGAAATTCAAATTGAAAGTGATGATTGATGGATTTGTTTAGTCGTTGTCATGTATACTTCGAAGTCAATGTTTGACCAACTATTGAATCTGAGTGGAAGTACATTTTTCAAATGTCAAACATTAAATTCTAATAAGATTCAATCATAATAATGGCAGAAGGAAAAAACATTTTTTCCCTGGTACCACTTGGTCTAGAAAAAAGGAAATTGGTATATATAATAATAAATGAAAAGTCTAAAAAATTGAAAGGCTTTTAATTGGAAATTTTTTGGTTCCAATTGATAGTGGAAGTTTCTATAGAGTATACTCGATTATAATGCTCGTACTCGGTTATAATGTAGTTACAAAGAAAAAGGAGTGCTGGGAATTCTTGAAATCCCACAAAATGAAAGTAATAAAAAGTTAATGTATTAACTTGTATTTTCTAATGCCTCCAGGAAGTTTTTATGAAAATCTTGTATTGGATCACTATAGCATATAACTGTCATGGGATAGAATTTTCAAAAATGTATTTTTTCAACACACAATCTTTGATTTCCGTTAGCAAATAAAAGCGTATCTTTTGTTTTTTTTAATTATCGGTTTATTGAATGTTCATATTTGCATTGTCACTGTGTACATAAGTTTTTATGCTACTCTGTTTGTGCAACGTCTGCGGGTAACAACGCGGTTCTTGCTCATACGTCTGGTGCGGCGACAGCGGCGGATGACCTTCTTCAACTTCTTGCCGCCGCTTGCTGCGGTGGTTGTGTCGCTGGCCGCGGTTGTGGTAGCTGCTGCGGTGGTTGTGTCGCTGGCCGCGGTGGTCGTCTCTGCTGCTGCTGTCGTGGTGTCTGAAGCTGCTGTTGTTGTTGTTACGGCGTCTTCGCCGTTTACGAAGGCCACCAAGCACAAGGCAATCAAAGCGAAAATACCAAGGAACTTCATAATGCTTTACTTGTTGATTTGAGTTTACTAATGAAAGTATGATTTAATTCGAAATAACATTCAGCTTTTATACTCTTTTCAATAGAACATCTTTATTGACCTTCCATATGTGGCAGACTCTAGTTTTTGTGAAAAGCAAATTAGCTGTTTAAATATTTGATTTATTATTTGATAAGGTACGCGCTTGGTGTAATTTTTACAATTGTTTAAACAATGATTTAAAAAACTAGTAAGGGCGGTATAGTTGAGTATACTCAACCATATAATACCCTGCATATACCCTCATCAATATTAATGGTGTTCCAAATATCAAAAAAATCAGTCAAAAGTGAGGAATTTTCGAAAAATTCGAGTTTGTTGATCTCTGTGGGGGGAAGACATGAAATAAAGTGGTGTTTTTCGGTATGCAGTTTAAAAGACGTATATTAACTGAACCTGCATATAAAATTTCACATATGTATATTTCATAGTTGTGGAGATATACACATTTTAATAAAAATAAACTGGAATTTACCCCAAATTTAAGTTTGCCGGCCTTTAATGAGTAGTCAAAATACAAAATGGTATTTTCTGGTATGCAGTCTAATGAATTTATATATACTTTGTCTACTTACAAAATTTCAGGTCAGTGCCTTTATTGATTTCGGAGATATAGGCATTGACATACATACACTTTTTGAGGGGAAATAAAGGGGAGGGGGGGAAATTGTAGTATGCAGTTTTATACAAATTTACATACTTAGTCTACATATCAATTTTCATAGTTCTAGCGTTTCTGGTGTTCAAGTTATAGCCTTTTCAAAAAGTGGGCGTAGCTGGTTGGGCGGGAAGGAGTGGGCGTGGCTCAAAACCGTTCAAACTTGATCTGCTGCCGAGCATCACGAGTCTATCCTCCAAATATCAAGTCTCTATCTTTTATAGTTTCCGAGAACCATTGGTGAGGACGGACGGACGGACAACGCTTAATCAATTTGTCTTGTCGTCCTGATCAAGAATATATATATACTTTATGGGGTCCCCCTCCCCTCCTTCTATGCGTTACATACATTTCGGCCAAACAAACACAATATACCCTGGTACAGTATGTACAGGGTATAAAAATATCTTGACTAACAGTATTGTATACACATGCTTTTTTATACCAAAAAACGGTCTAATGTATGGTAAGCGTACGTGGATTTTTGTATGTAACAATGCGAATAAAGTAAGAAGGCTGATAAAAAGATCAAGTCAAATTCATAGTCCAGAAGTCACGCATACTTAGGAATCGTTTGGTTTTGCTATACTTTAAGTTTTCTAGGACGTATAATCTTTCACCACCAAGCTTTTTAAGCACTTAAGGCTATAGCTCCCACTATACTCCAAAATAATGTACCCCAAACAATTTCCTTACACCTTTGGCTTATTGAAGTTTTAAAGATTTTATGTGATAGGTTATATGTTCTGGTATGTCCTTTGAAGAACATTTTTATAAAATGGATCTTTAAGTATTAGTTCCTGGTTCTCAAGCTATGGTCTTTTAAAAAATTAGGCTAAAAAAGAGGTGTGGAATAGTGGGCGTGGCAAAAATCCATTAGATTTTAAATAGCGCATGATCAGAGAAATTAAACTATACTTTTATACTGATAATATCATCAACAAAGCAAATTTTCATATCCTTAGGTAATTAAATCTTTCAAGTCATCAATCAATCATCTGTGATAATGGGAGCGACTAAGAATATAAAGATCATAAAATAATCACACCATGTTACTGTCATCTAAGATCATAAAAAATGTTAAAACTTTAACATGTGAATAAAAGTTGGTTGTTCTTAAAAGTATGCAACATTAATTTATCTTTATTGAGGTTTATGCGACACATTTAAATATAAGACTAACTAAAGTTAAATATACTCGACAAAATGAAAGTAATAAAAAGTTAATGTATTAACTTGTATTTTCTAATGCCTCCAGGAAGTTTTTATGAAAATCTTGTATTGGATCACTATAGCATATAACTGTCATGGGATAGAATTTTCAAAAATGTATTTTTTCAACACACAATCTTTGATTTCCGTTAGCAAATAAAAGCGTATCTTTTGTTTTTTTTTAATTATCGGTTTATTGAATATTCATATTTGCATTGTCACTGTGTACATAAGTTTTTATGCTACTCTGTTTGTGCAACGTCTGCGGGTAACAACGCGGTTCTTGCTCATACGTCTGGTGCGGCGACAGCGGCGGATGACCTTCTTCAACTTCTTGCCGCCGCTTGCTGCGGTGGTTGTGTCGCTGGCCGCGGTTGTGGTAGCTGCTGCTGTGGTTGTGTCGCTGGCCGCGGTGGTCGTCTCTGCTGCTGCTGTCGTGGTGTCTGAAGCTGCTGTTGTTGTTGTTGGGTCGTCGGCGCCGTATACGAAGGCCACCAAGCACAAGGCAATCAAAGCGAAAATACCAAGGAACTTCATAATGCTTTACTTGTTGATTTGAGTTTACTAATGAAAGTATGATTTAATTCGAAATAACATTCAGCTTTTATACTCTTTTCAACAGAACATCTTTATTATTGACCTTCCATATGTGGCAGACTCCAGTTTTTGTGAAAAGCAAATTAGCTGTTTAAATATTTGATTTATTATTTGATAAGGTACGCGCTTGGTGTAATTTTTACAATTGTTTAAACAAAGATTTAAAAAAAAATATCATGACTAACAGTATTGTATACACATGCTTTTTTATACCAAAAAACGGTCTAATGTATGGTAAGCGTACGTGGATTTTTGTATGTAACAATGCGAATAAAGTAAGAAGGCTGATATAAAGTTTATCGAAAAGATCAAGTCAAATTCATAGTCCAGAAGTCACTCATACTTAGGAATCGTTTGGTTTTGCTATACTTTAAGTTTTCTAGGACGTATAATCTTTCGCCACCAAGCTTTTTAAGCACTTAAGGCTATAGCTCCCACTATACTCCAAAATAATGTACCCCAAAAAATTTACTTACACCTTTGGCTTATTGAAGTTTTAAAGATTTTATGTGATAGGTTATATGTTCTGGTATGTCCTTTGAAGAACATTTTTATAAAATGGATCTTTAAGTATTAGTTCCTGGTTCTCAAGCTATGATCTTTTAAAAAATTAGGCTAAAAAAGAGGTGTGGAATAGTGGGCGTGGCAAAAATCCATTAGATTTTAAATAGCGCATGATCAGAGAAATTAAACTATACTTTTATACTGATAATATCATCAACAAAGCAAATTTTCATATCCTTAGGTAATTAAATCTTTCAAGTCATCAATCAATCATCTGTGATAATGGGAGCGACTAAGAATGTAAAGATCATATAGTAATCACACCATGTTACTGTCATCTAAGATCATAAAAAATGTTAAAACTTTAACATGTGAATAAAAGTTGGTTGTTCTTAAAAGTATGCAACATTAATTTATCTTTATTGAGGTTTATGCGACACATTTAAATATAAGACTAACTAAAGTTAAATATACTCGACAATGTAATACGCTGCACACATGATAAAGTTAAGTTTCAAGGCAATCGTTAAATAAATGTGGCATTTGTATTTGCTTTTTTCTTGGAATAACACTAATTTATAATGAAGTATTAGTTGGAGCGATATATTTCGCTCTCCACCGTTTTCAGTATGAGTTGATGAGTTGAGTTACCAAATTTCAAGATGATATCGAAATGACTTGTTCTCTTTTTCATCATTTAATTATTCGATAATTGTCTATTTTAGCATAATTGATTTATTAAATTTGAAAAATTTATTAAAATTGAAATAAATATGAAGAATTAATAATAAAGCTTTGCCATTCTCAATGTGTTTGATATTTAATTACGTTGCCTTCTTTGTTATACAACGTCTGAAGATAATGAAGCGAGTGCCGATCTTACGCTTGATGTTTTCACAACTGCGAATGGCCTTGATCTTGCCACCATTTGCCTCAGTAGTGGTTGAAGCCTCCGTTGTTGTGGTAGTTGGAGTTGTAGTGGTTGTTGTAGTTGTGGTTGAGGTTGTCTCAGCTGCTGTTGAATCTGGAGGCGTGCCATATGCCAAGGCGACTAAACTGAGGGCAACTAAAGCGAAAATAGTAAAGGACTTCATGATGTTTTTACTTGTTTGAATCAATGGTGAAATTATGATTTGATTTGAATAATTGCGCACTTCATATACCATTTTCATTTATATGCCACTTGCGGATATGTTGGAATTGTATTTTTGTAATAAGTAAACTTCCTGTTTAAATAGTTGGACATAATTCAAATATTTTAAGTGGAATCGAAAATTGAGCTTTTCTAGAAAAGACTTCTGCGAGTTTTTGCTAACTGTTCAAATATTTATTTTGTTTATATTTAACAAATTATAAAATCTGTTTCGACTGCTTTAAAACAAACACAAATGTTGTCTGCGGAAAAAAAATTGCTGCCTGAGCGAAATCATAAATTTTGAACATGACTTTTGTGACATTTTGCTGATAAGTTCCATAAACCATATAATTAATTTACATAACATTTTGAACTTAAACTAATATTGCATTTTATGCCATTTCAGATTTACGTCCTTCTGGCACAACACACACACCACACACGCACAAAGTAAGCCACATAAATTAGTGCCGCTTTGCATGCCACAACGTGCAATAAGTGCAACACAACGGCAGCGAAAAAATGCATGAGCAAACGTGGTAAACATGCAACATTTATGGGTCAATTTGAATTATGATTACATAAGCGTAAAGCGTTGTAATGAAAGTGTTTGACCACAGCAGTGATTATAAAAGCAACTAGCCTAAATAGGTTAGGCGAGCAAAAACAACAACGATACCAAAAACAAAAACAAAAACAGAAACAAAATTATATAAAATTGTTATGTAGTTTTATGAGCACAACGGCGAACTAAAGCTGAAGGACAACGTTACGTATACGTGATATTTCTTTATGAAGTGCAGACTCAGTCATGTTTGGTTTGAGCAAAATGTGCGCACAAAAGTTTTAGATGACTTGGCAAAGTAAACGTTGGTTTCGCTACTAAAATACACAAGCAAAAATCATACATTGTCTTAAGAACAAAGAATTACAAAGAAAGAAAAAAAAATACAAGAGGCAAAAACCTTCGATTGAAGCGCAAATGGCAAAAGTTTTCAAATATTTTCAACAAACGCAGTTAAATGTTGAAGGCGCAAACGCAGGCAATAAACGAGCAGCATCAGCAACAACAACAACACTAAAGACATTAAGCACAACAACAACAACAACGACAACAGCACGCATAAAAAAACGTCGTGTAACACTCGAACATTATGAAGTACTGCAAAATGACAGCGAACAATTTTCAGCAACAAATTACGCATACGCACATGTTAATGCAACAACAAGCACGACAACTCCAACAACAACAACAGCAACAATATCGAAACATGTTGCACAGCATGCGCAGCTAACAACATATGCTACAATTGTTGCGCAACATTTGCGTTTTGTTGCGCTTCAAATCGCTTCGACTTTCTGTGCTGCAGCAATTTTCCGCTGCAAGTCAACAACAACAACAACCAAAACAATGCTGAAAATGACGTCTACGTGCAACGCTCAGCAAACACAACAGTCGCAACAACACGGCATAATACTTAATGAGCAGAAAGAACAAGAAGCTGAGCATAAGCAGGACGTCACATTGCCGTTGAAGCGTAAATCCCTAAGCGGTAAAACGCTACAAAAGATACTTTTGCAACTCAGCATCAGCAGTCACTTGGACACACGCAGTCTCTTCTACTTACTGCTCATCATGCTCTGCTACTGGTGTGTCTTGATGCATGCTTCAACGGCGGCCGCAGCCGTGCCGCCAACAACAACTGCGCCACCAACAACGATTGCTGATGAAGCAAACGATCCGTTGAATCCGTTAACTTCATCCGCATCCGCATCGGTATCGACGACGACGGCGTCGACGTCAACTGTAGTCGTTGTTGTTGGTTTTGCTGCAACGCATTTGCGCAGCACTGCGCACACAAATGCTTCCTCTGCCAACGGTGGCCTACACAAGCATCGTTCCGTGAAACGCGATGTTGCCAATGTGCCTGAAGAAGAATACGATACCAGCTATCCAGAAGATATCGATGACATTGAAGCCTTACTTAATAATAAGTCCGGTAAGTTTTCATATTTGCGTATGCAATTTTCATTTGAATTTAGTGCCAGACTTGCAATTAAAATGCTATCCACACATTTGATTGAACTACTCGTTAAATTTATAGTGATTCCAAGTTTAAAGTGCTAAGATTTTATCGTATGTTTGAGGAATGCTCTCATAAGATTGCTTTACCATTGAATTCGATCTCAAGAACACTCCAGAACAACTTTATTATTACTCAACCATTATGAGACTTGTTTATACTATCCAACTTCTACAGGAAATAATTATGTGTCTCTGCAGATGTCTTTGGCATTCTCAGTTTCAATCGTCTATCCAGCAAAGATTTAAACTTATCACTTTGAAAATATAAAAAGTACTCCTCAACAATTACAAATAAATTTTTTTAAGGGATAAACAATTCTATTTATTACAAATAATATAAAGCAACACGAATTACTTCGATGAGAAAAATCATATTGATGATAACTCCAGCATTGTAGAGAAAACTTGACGCACTTATTTTTTTCTTCACTTGCATGGCCCAAGTTGTTGTTGAGGCATCGAAATCTGTTTCACTTGACAAAGCTTCTGTTCGCAGTGCTGAGCAATCAAAATATTTTAAGACAATATTAAATTTAAGTTCGTTTAAAATTTGCACCTGGTTTTGAGTCAACAAAAAATGTCGATGAAGCGTAAAACATAACAATTATGAACCTCATTTCTTGGGCGCTCACTTGATAAAACAATGAGGAGTTATTTCATTACAGATACTTTAATATTGTTTATAGAGTTGAAGATACTTAATTCAACGATGTAACTTTTTGTACAAATATTTATTTTTTGTATGAGAGAACAAACGATACATGTAAAAACAGTGAAAATATGTTATAATGAAACTAAACGATAAACAGAAGTGATTTTGATATTCTTTGATAATAACAAAGAACAATTATTTATATTATTAAAAAATCTTTTCCAGAAAGGAATCCTCAAAACATTGAAATGTACTGTAAAGAGAATTTTTATATATTATTCATTAAATGTAAACTAATGATTAGACATCTCTGATAATAAGCTTCGAACCGTCAATAAATAGATGATCCACTATATAAAGTTCTTTAATTTTCAACTTCGCTATGAAAAGATTTCCATTCCAAAGTCATGTTTTTTTAGTTTCATTATGCCGAGATTGCACTGTATCAAGAATCAATTAACAAAAAATTAATTTGTTTGACCTTGTCGAATTTATGTTTAAAAGCCGATTTCTTTGTGCTTAAATCTTTCAGTCTTTTGAAAGGCGCCAATCGCTATGGTCGTGATGCCCGCCAAAGACATCCCGACAAAATTAAATTATTAATGAGATCCGTTATATTAAGATATAATAGGATATTAAGAGAGACGCTGATTTAGAGTGTTTCAAAGATTAGAAAGATGATGTTACGAATGATTGTGTTCTTGGGCAGCAATATTTGTAGCCAGCGATGACAGCAACTGAGCGTGGTTTCATCTCTTTTTGTTCTCTAATACTCTCTGCGCTGATTTGTATGTTAAGCTTTTGTATATTTTAGTACTGCCGTTGCCTAAAATTATGCTATGAATACAAGCAATCAATTGCTTCCTGCAACGGAAAAGCGACTACTTACTTATGTCTAGTCTAGTCTAGTCTAGTCTATGTCTTAGACGTGTGTCAAAACTTTAATCTCAAAAACAAAAATATTTACAATAATTTCTGGGTTATGATTTGTTTTACAGTATTTTAACAGTTGCTTGGCATGTGATATGTACACAAAAAAACTCTAATTTTCAAGTACAAACATGTGCTTTGAACTAATTAAATTCAAAAATATGTCAACAATCATAAGTTTTATTTATTTAAAAGCATGTGCTTCTGCGTTTTCTTGGATGTTTAATAACTTGAAATTAGTATAAATAAGCCAGTTTGCTACAATATAACTTATAGTTGATTCAAAATGAAGTACTTGATTATATTTGGTTGTGTGCTCTTGATGGCGTTAGCTGCCAACTCGGAAACAGCACCAGAGTCAACAGACACAGACGCAGACTCAGGAACAGGAACAGGATCAGGACCACCAAGTACAAGCCCGACTGCAGGATCAAGTTCAGGAACTGGACCTCCAACTGCAGCTCCAACTGGAACTCCAACTGGAACTCCAACTGGAACTCCAACTGGAACTCCAACTGGAACAACTCCACCAGCAAGTCCAAGCACTACTAAGAAACCTGTGGCCATCAAGAGACCCATCAGGAAAAACAACCAGAAGAAGAAGAATAATAAAAGAGCTTCAGCAGGCAACAATAAAAAGAAGAATAACCGAAAAAACAATAAGAAGAGCGGTGGAAACAAAGTCGTCAAAAAACGTCGTCAAAATAACCGCGGTTAAAAATACAATTTTCCAAATGAGCAAAGTAATAAACTATTAAAAACTGTCTTCGATTTACCAAGTTTAGATATCTATTCATTAAACCCAAGGGATTCCAGCTTGATATGCTTAATTTTGACTTGAACTACAAAGGGCAGGAAAATCAGCGAAGAAACTTACCTTAATATTCTAGCAACTCTATTAGGCACTGTTAATAGAAATATTTTATTAAATGGCGTGTAAATAGAATTTTAACAACTTGTCATATTCAGAACAGTTGTTTTTTGTAAGAATAAGAACCCTATTAACTTTTCTATTAAAGAATCTTTATTTAATTAATGTTTGCCAAAATAGATCCATTAATTTGCTTAAAGAATAAAAGTCCTTTAGTTTTTGATTTCATTTATACAAATAAAGAAACTAACGGACAAATGAACATTGCTTAATCCTTTGGGTGTTATATAAGCTCTGTAATATTTAATTATAATGTAACAGAGAAGTGTATTCCATTGAATTTTGCAACATAATAAGTTGAAATGATAATTGAAATGAATTTTGTATAAAATCATTTTCTGATTTTTCGCTTTGCAAAGACAAAAGCACAACTGTCATAATTGTGAAATGAATATAAATGAATTTAACAATTTAATAAATGTCGAGATTGCAATTGAAAGTAATATTTTTCGATAATTTCATTTATATTGAGTATGCAATTCACAAATGTTTTTTGTCGACTGCAAAGCTTTTGTGCAACTTTTTGTACGTTAATGCCTTGAACTTTGCACTGCAATTCATTTGTTGTTTCCATGGTAAACTAAAAAGTTTCAAAAGCCAAAAACAGAATCGCTTCAAGCATGAAAACTGCATTTATTCCCCAAAGAACATAATTGCCATAAATAATCGAACAGTTTTTGCGGTGATTTCATGTGTAAGCTGAACTAAAATTGAAACAAGTATTGAGCCACCTGACATTTTGGTCAACAACTCTTGTTTGTGTGTGTGAGATATTTCAACAAAGTAAAAGTTTCTTATTGGTCAGTTTCGCCAACGCTTTTATTTACGAACAATCGACAATTGTTTCAGCCATTGCCATCAACATCAACATCAACATCAGCATCAACTCAAATGTTGTTCTTGTTACGTTGTCACTTTTCGATTTCATTTTTGTTTAAATAGCTTTGACCACAAGCAGTGTAAAAACAAACAAACAAAGGCGAAGCGCACAGAATATTTATTATGCCGCATCAACATCAGCATCATCAGCTGCAAAGCCCATGGCGTTCTACTGCACAGCATCACGTGTCCTGGTCGTTGCGCTTCAACGTGCACTTTGCCAGGCTCAGCGATTTTTTATGTTAGGCCGTTTTTGGCTGCTGGTCCGACCAGCTTTGCTTGGCTTGGCAAGCACCTGAAGCGTGTGAAGCGCATATTGTATTGGATTACATCGCGTTTATACAAATGTAATTTGCTTTTTGTGCTCCTGACGTGAATTACATCATAACGTGGCGCTTCTGTGTAAGCCACGGTCAGTATTGACGTATTTTTGCTTTAATTTTTTTGCTGGCCGTCTTTTTTCTCAGTATTACATTGAGATATTATGGTTGAATAAGCGTATTGCTGACACTTTCGTGCGAATTTCTGTTGGCCATGAATGTTGTAATTTAAATTATGCAGGCCTGTCATATGTCAGTATATAATAGACTGCATTCACACAGTTTCAATGAAAAAATTGAATTCATTACTTTAATTAACTTTTTCAAAATTAATTACATTTGTAATCTGTCCAGTACGATAATAAACACGTTAAATGGTGCATTGACTATTTAAAGTTAATCTAGTGGAATGATTCACTTAAGAATTTCAAGACTATTTTAAAACAAATGACTGACAAAGTTGTTTTTATGATAATTGTAGATGTGATATCATTTTGAGATTACAAGACTATAATTGCAATGATCCGAACTTCCCATTATCCCGACGCATTTGTCTCTCCTCTAATCGTCAAATGGAAAATGTACTGTAATCAATAATCACATGGGACAGTTAAATGTCAAAGTCTGTAACAAGTCAAGTGATAAAAACTATTTTAGCTTCGTATATTGAGGTACTGCGTGATTAATATTTCAGTAAATAAAAACAAAGCTTTCATTAAGACAAGAAACACATGTTATGTTCATAAAAAATCTGACTCTTTTATTGACAGTGAGAATTTCGTACAATAATTTTCTTCAAATGTTTGTTAAGCATATGTAAAATAAATTACATTGTTTATACAGACGGCAAAGCGATAATAAGCACGTGTTGTACTGCACTCCACTTCCGATGTTTTGACAGCAAATTTGTTTATCCCAAAGATTATAGTCATCACATCCGCAATTGTTTTAAAGATATTCTTTTGAAAATGGTATAAAAAGTGCGCATTCATTTAAATCAAATCATAGTTTCATCACTGTTTCAAACAAGTAAAAACATCATGAAGTCCTTTACTATTTTCGCTTTGGTTGTCCTAAGTTTAATCGCCTTGGCATACGGCACGCCACCAGATTCAACAGCAGCTGAGACATCCTCAACCACAACTACAACAACCACTACAACTACAACTACCACAACAACGGAGGCTCCAACCACTACTGAGGCAAATGATGGCAAGATCAAGGCCGTTCGCCGTTGTGAAAACATCAAACGTAGGATCGCCAATCGCTTCATTATCTTTAGACGTTGTGTAACAATGAAGGCAACGCCAAGCTCGTGAAACACTTTGTAAATGCCAACGTTCCATCGATCTTAAATATAAATTTAAAAATTTAAATAAAATAGAAATTATGATCTTATTATTTGGATATTCTATTAAAAACAATAGCACACAGTTGTTGTGTATAATATATAAAATTATTATTCTTTATCAAGTCAGTCATTTCGGAGTCTGCATATCGAAAAATATAAAGTATACGTGACTGTGTACTTGAACTTAATAGATCTTTATTTTAGCAACAGTCACAAAATAGTCACAAGCGCTTTATTATTGTGACCGATAGTGAGAAAAACCCATTCTTACTTATATTCAATAAATTTCGTGTCCAAACAGCGATTGATATAAAAGCTTCACCTAAAATTCAACCAGTCACTATTTGTGATCAGCTGTGGCGAATAGTGACAATATTTTTGTGATAAGCAATTGGTAAAAGTAACAATGGTGACTCACTGTGAATATGTAAGCATTGTGGCTATTTGAGAATGTTGAGAGAATGGGTTTGTTTGTTAGAATCTTGAAATTTCTAACATCTCAATATCTGGAGCAATAATTATTACACAATGAAATACAATGTTATCATGAGCTAATATTTTGCAAATGTAGTAATGTAGTTGTTGTTGTTTTGTGAAGCTCTCTCTCTGTCTCTCTCTGTCTTCCATACCAAATCTCTCATAGTTATTTTGTTTATTTTTGGATGTTTCACTTTGAACACGTGTAGGCATCTTTGTTGTTGTTATTCTTGTGCTAGTAAAAAAAAAATATAAGTTGCTTACACAATTGGTCTAAAATAACACGTTGTTAGACTAACAAGACTACCTGAACATATTTTAAATAAAAGTTTTGTAACTAAAAAGCGGAAAACAAAAAGTCTAAACAAATACAATTCACACAATTGGTATTTAACATGGCATTTATTTGGAAAATTTTGTAGCACATTTTGTTACATAAGTTAGAAGATTCCGTTAGTTTATATTTTGATTACTTTGGAAAACAGTTTTGCTTTAATCGATGAAATCGCATATTTTCGTTATGAGTAGCAAATCATTGACTAATTCATTTCAATCTCATAACGTAATAGAAGATTTTATTAAAAAAGCGCATGCAACGAAATTACATTATAAATTTATTTAAATACATTTTTTATTGAACGAAGAATTTTTTCCGCGTGAATTGTTTTAGAAAAGTTCCACTAAATCGACATTTATCAATTAAGCCACAATTTTCAACATGAAATGTTGCATACTTTTAAGCTGCAAAAACTGAAATTGACGTCAAATGGCTGCAACGCTTCGCTTTAGGCTTATGTAATAATACACATTTACATTGACCTATAAATGTTGGTTGGTCTTGCTCGTTATGGCATACAAAGCGATACTTATCTATGTAGCTTACCATGCGCGTGTTGCATCAGAAGGCTGTAAATATGAAAGGATATAAAATTTAATATTAGCTCAAGTTCAAATTTATTATTTAGTTTATGGAACTTATCAGCAAAATGTCACAAAAGTCATGTTCAAAATTTATGATATCGCTCAGGCAGCAATTTTTTTCCGCAGACAACATTTGTGTTTGTTTTAAAACAGTCGAAACAGATTTTATAATTTCTTGAATATAAACAAAATAAATATTTAAACAGTTAGCAAACACTCGCAGAACTCTTGTCTAGAAACGCTCAATTTCCGATTTCACTTAAAATATTTGAATTATGTCCAACTATTTAAACAGCAAGTTTATTTATTACAAAAATACAATTCCAACATATCCGCAAGTGGCATATACAGCATAATTTGAAAATGGTATAAAAAGTGCGCAATCATTCAAATCAAATCATAGTTCCAAAGCTGAATCAAGCAAGTCAAAACATCATGAAGTCCTTTACTATTTTCGCTTTGGTTGTCTTAAGTTTGGTCGCCCTCTGCCGTTCAGGTTCGGGTGGTGTAGAGACTACCACAACCACAACTTCGACAACGACCACTACCACTACGACTTCAACTACTACTACAACAACAACGGAGGCGCCAACTACAACACCGGAAAGTGTTGGCAAGATCAAGGCCATACGCCGTTGTCAACCCATCAGACGTACCATCGGCAATCGCATTGTTATCTTTAAACGTTGTTTTTTAACAAAGGCGACTGACTAAAAAAAATCGAATATTTATGAGATATTAAATTATTTTTATAATATTTAAAAAATCGATATTAATCTAAAAAAAATCAACCGATTTTTTGTTATAAAAATAATAAGAGAAATTTGATACAAGAATTTGCTTAACAAAGCAAATATTAAGTATACGTAACGTTGACCTTTAACTAAAGTTTATTGGCAATAATGTTGCATAACTCATCTGAATTGAACATGATTATTGCGCTTGTTGAAGTACGCCTTGTATCAATCTTTTAGCTACAAATGCTTTACACAAAAGGTTGCAGTCTGCAACGTTTGCATTCATGCACTTTCGACTTTGTAATTGTTCGAAGGCTCTTATGTAAATTCAATGGTAAATGTTGACTTCCTTTGAATATTGTGTGCATGTGCCATGTACCATGTTCAAGGCGAGCAAGAGTCTGTTTCTAGACTGCTACAAGTATGATTGGACCCATGCCAAAACCAACCCACCAACCCACCCACTTCGCCTTACTTAACTTAAGAGACCACAACATTTGTGCCTCGCTTTGCTACGAAAGTATAATGAAATGAAATAGAAAAATAACATGATACCAATTTACTTGAATGAGCGAATTTGTTTTAACATAGCACAACATTTTCTTTCCATCAACTCACTTACAGCTTTTCTTATCTGTTTTTTTTGGCAACGTAAATAATATGTGCATTAACCTTCCTTTTTCTTTTATACAAAAGCAAAGGGCAAATACATCGGCGCGCCTTGCAATGAGCTGAAGTGCGATGCGAATTTGCTGCATGTCAGTTGTGACAAGGAGACATTAACCTGCAGCTGTGAGCGCAACTATCCGGTGCAACTGGGTCCGATCAAGGGCTGTGCGAAACGTAAGTGTTGAACCTTCACTATGTTGGCATGTGACAATGACATTTGATTGCTTGTTGCAGCAAAGAAGCTGGGCGAACAGTGTTTCTACGATGAGACCTGTATCTATAACGATGAGAATTCCCTCTGTGTTCAAGTGCGACACAATGCGCTGTGTCAGTGTGCCAACGGTTTTCACTCGGTCAGCTACACAAAGCCAACGCGACGTGTGTTCTGCACGCAAGGTGAGCGTTCACTCGCATAGCACATGCACTATTGACAGTTTGTTTGACACTTGGCGTACTTTGTGCTTATCCTTGCAGATCTCAGTGAATTAAGCTCGGATCTGCCGACATTGCTGGGCGTTTCGACGGGCATTGCCGTGCTGGCGGGGCTCATCTGCATGGTGCTGCATCTGTTTAGCAAGACGAAGTATCCGCGACATCGCAATTTCGGCGATGCAAATATACCGCCGCCGATTTTGTATTCGAATGAAACAGGTAATGTTGGTACGGTTGCCTGTTGGCAGGGGCACAGTAAGCGTTGTGAGAGTCTGATGTGTCTGCAACATTTACAGGTATACCGTTAACAGTGCACTCGGGTCGGCCGTCGTCGCGTTCAAGTATACGTTCAACAGGCTCGATCGGTTCCTATGGCAATCGGCGTGCTTCGGTTGGTGGTGTCGTTGGCGTTGGGGGCGGTATGATTGGCGGCGCTGTCGGCGGCGGCAGCGGTGGAGCGGGCGGCTCGAAGGGCATACTCGTATCGACGTCACGTACAGGTGCGGCTAGATCGGCCGCCATATTGCTTATATCGTGTCATGTAGCAGCGCTGTCGAAACAAAATTCACGCGTCTCATCGCGTCAGACATCCGGTGCCGGTTGCAGTCAGCACTCGCGCGATGATCTCGATGAGAATGGTTCCGATACCGGCGGTTGTCGTAGCTGTGAGAGCACACTATCGATGACACGCCACCTGCAAAAGCAATTGAACCATCAACGGCATCTGCTCAGCTTTGAGCTCTCATCGGCGAAGACGAAAGATCATGATCGAATTCGTACGCTATTGGGCATCAATGGCAATGAGAACAATCGCAATCGCAGCGTTGACGATGAACTCAATTGTTGTTTAGATATTCATGATAATCATGAGCATGCCGATGATGAACTGCCAATGCAACATTTGCAAATTGGTGCGCTGCCCACGCCGGCGAGTGAAACGCCCCGTTTTGCGGTAAATCATAAAAAAAAAAAAAATAAAACAAAGAAACAATTTAAAAAAAAAAGATTATACAAATACTACAAAAAGCTAAACTCAAATCTAGCGAAGAGAAACAACAACAATCTAACCAATCTACTAATTAATACAACTGAATGAAGCGTTTTAGGAACAACATTACTATTATTATTGTTTTTAATCTTAGCTAGAAAACTCACAAAAATGTCAATTCATAAGTAAATCTATGAAGATAAAAATCAAAAATCACAAGCATTTGTTAAACATCATGTTGTTGCTGTGTGTGTACAATTTGTGTGTGTTTGTGTTGGTTTTTTTTTTTTTTTCATTGGTGTTGGTTATACTTGTACTTGAGAAATTGTCGTTAGTAAAATAACAATTTGTGTACATTCAACTTGAACATTTCCCAAAGTTCATACCACTTATCATAATTGTATTCAAAATCCCTCTAACTCTTTTACTTCTATACTATTTCCCTTTCAAACTCTTATAACCAACTTTCTGCTCACCTGCTCCTTTCATAAATACTTGTTGGTATTGAATTGGTTACGCATTTGTTATTTGTTGTTTACTTAAATTCTTTGTACAATTCTTGTCAAAAAACAAAAAAAAACAGTAAAAATATATTAATACTTTTTTAGTTCAAAGTCAATGTCGTGTAAATTTCGGTTTCATAGATTTAAGTAGTATTTTTTATTATTGGACATGATTATAGCCAACAAACAAGAAACAGAAACGAGACATTTACTTAAAAATTGACTTAAAACAAAATTCATGCAATTAAAAGAACTTGTTTATCCTTATATAAAGTTTATAAAACGATAACATTATAGAAACTTCGCAAAGCTGAAGATGCGTTGATTAAAACAAGTTTGTCTGTCTGTCTGTATAAGAAAGATCCGAAAAATAATTTGCCAATACCTTTAGTTTATATCACAGAACATATGGCATCAATGTGTAGTTCTTGAGAAATCAATGATAAATCTATAAATAACTAGAGATCCGACAAAATCCATACTATGATTAAAGCACGGTAAATATCACGACTCTAGACTTGTTGCTAATGACTAAATAGTGTTTTTTTCTCATGCCCGAAGAAACGAAAAGTAATAAAGTATGGAGGTAAAACTCTCTTTTGGGACTAAACACGCAAGATATAATAAAAAGTATCAAAGCGTTGCAATCCAATGTTTGTCCCAGATATTTTACCAACGCTGAACAATAATATTACTGTCAGCTATTTTAACTTAGTTAGCGTTCAATTTAAATTAAAACTGAAATAATTTTGCTTTTATTTTTGCTTCATTAAATTTTTAAATTATTATTTTGTTTGTACTTCTTCTTTTTGTGTCTAAGCAGAAATTAGTAAACGAACTGATAAAAATTTAACACTTTATGGTAATCTCTCTAAATAATATTTAAACACACACATTTCAAAGACGTATGACTCTAGTCTCTCTAGTTTTTAGTTTATTTAGTATTAAGTAAATATAGTATTTTTTTGTTGATTCTTTATTAAGTGTGCTTCTAAATTTCTGTACGAGTATTTGTTTTCAAATCTTCAACAAAAACAACACACACACTTAGCTTAGTTGCAATAGGTAAGACACATGACATTTAAAAACAACAACAATAACATGTTCAATTCGATACAAACATAACTAATATGAAAACTATACAAACCAGAAATCAATGCTTACTCCATGCTCAACGTTCAACAATATTTCAAACAAATGAGAAAAGAAAAGAAATTAACTTATTTTTCTTTGAGTCCAAACAGACAGAAAGAGTTTTGACAAGAAGATACTTAAGCAATATGGCGGTGACTATGTTCATATACTCAATTATGGAACTTTAATAACTTTTTCAACTATTTTTTTGTTTATCATTTTCTGCTAATCACAACTACAATTTTTTACTATTAGCATTAAAACACATTTAAGCGAAATTCGTAAACCAAAAAAAATAATTTATTAAATTTTAAAATCATTTGTCACAAGATTTTTATGCAACACACATTTTTAATACAGTAAAACACAATGAAATATTCTATTAATACATATTATTTTTCTATCTGTGCTCGGCAAACAATCTATGAACTATACTTCTCTCTATGCTCTTCTTGCTTTGCTGCAATTATTGCTATGCGGAATACGAAAAATGCATCTTGTGATATAATTTTTGATTTGTTTAAGTGATGATCATGATATGTCTTAAAATATATTTTAAACGATTTTTTATATTTTGATTGTCCTAAGAATGTGCTGAAAAATTGTTGCCTTATTTGCAAATATTAAATTATTTTATTTTATTATTTTAATTGTGCATAATTTTTTATATATATAATTCGTATGTTTTTTCGAAGTGAAGCAAAATGGTGACAATTTTTTAGTTCGGCTTAAATTGTGCATTTTTGTATATGAAACGCAAACCTTTTTATCCATGCAACCACAAAAGATTCATAAGAAAGTGATAACTGATGCGTACTAGCAGTTGCTCAGACATTTCTAACGGCGTATTTCAAATGCATTGCAGGTTCACGAAGACCAAGTCTAGCATCAGTTCATAGCACAAGTTCGTCCGTGCGCAGCTACAGCATGATGCGGTTCGAGAAGGAGATGCAACAGAAGGAGATACGCCAGGAAATGAAATTGCGGTTGGCACGCCTGCAACAGCAACAGCAACTGGTGCAAAACAAGCCGCAGATCATCATCGGCGAGGGCATCATGCAGCATGGCGCGCTCAGTCGCATCACAATGGCCACGCCAAGTCCGCTAACGCCAAACTCGCTGGACGAACTCTTGCCATCGGTGGACGAGACACAGGAGGTGAGTGTGTGTGTGTGTGTGTGTGTGTGTTTGTGTGTGTGTTGAAATTGTATGCTAATCAAATATTGCACAGTATCCACCAAAGTTGGACACAGCATGCTCCAGTAAACCAACAAAAGTTTTAGTTGCTGCCGCTACATTGACGGCCATACGAAATGTGGTAACAACCAGTGTGCCACAAGCAACCAGCGCAACTGCAACAGCCGCCTCAGCGCCGTCGACAAGCGCTGCTGCTGCCTTGAGCGCGGCGTCGTCGGATCTCGGCATTGCTGGTGCCTATATTGGGCCCTGCAGCTCTTCGACTGAGGCGCTCTAAATGGCTTAAAGATATTAAATACACTCGAATGAGTATACATGTGTAAGTGTACGTCAAACGTATTAGTTTAAATTCATGTAATCTAGTATATAACTACGAGTACATTATTGATGTTGAGCATGTATATGTATGACATATAGCGTTAGTATTCAACAGACAGACACACAGACAGACAGACAGTCGGAACACAGACAGTTAGTTAAAAATTGATGCAATAATATATAAACATGATAATTAAAGTTGCTAATGGGCTAAAATGTTTTATACGAATTTGTAGCGAATTACATACATACTTACAAATACAATTGACTTAAACTAAAAAAAAGTTGATAACTCTATGTATCAATGAGATAAGCTTCGCCAAGGCAATGCGTGTACACATATACTATGAAGATGTTAGCTTATAGTCTGGTTGATAAAGTTGTTTTGCTCGTAAGACTGTTGTTGGTTGCTGAAGGAGTTTTGTTACTTATTAATTATTATTTAAACATATATCTCCTTCAACTTACTATAGAAGCGGTCTAACAACTCAGTTTAGTATACTACGAAACCGAAAAAACCGCTGCTTTTTTCTGCTATCAAACTATCATGTAAGCCAACAGAGTTTTCGCTTTTCCATATTGGGTTTTTAGAGTTTATAGAGAGTTTTTTCCAGAACAATGAACTCATGTTCATAACAAAGATAAAATATTCGAACTTAAGCAAGTTCTAAGATTGTTATTTCGGCCATGTCTTGAAAAGTTTGAAATTTCTGTTTCTTCTCCGCTTTATAGTAGGAGATGCTCTCGTAAGACAGAATATTATACTTCCTACGCTTTATAGAATATGTTTTTAAATTCACGGATTCAATATTCTACAAGCCGTTGTATCTTTTGCCGAACTTTATTACTTTTCCGGTTACCAATAAAGACAGTCTTACGAAATGACAATTAAAAATGCATAATACTAAATAAAATGTTATAAAGCGACAGAACACTTTATAAGTTTAGCCTTAGTCATATTTGTTGGTAAATTATTATGTAAAATGTAATTTAGCATAAAGAAAGAACATAGTACTGATAAATAATACGAAACTATTAAGAATTTACAAAAGCGGTTTTGGAGTCACAAAATGTACACGTGTGTATTATGTATGTATGAAATCGGTCGGTTTGATAAATCGAGAATATTATTTTGAAAACAACTTATGATGGCTTAAGGTTAAGACACAAATGAACATTTACATAAAACAATAGGAAAATTTAAATGAAAAAAATTTAAACAATATGTGACAAGTAGTTAAATCAATGGTATCATATTAAAAATTAAATAAAAAAAAAAAAAAAAAATTATATTTCTGTGCTATTAAGTTAGATTGTTAAACTGTTATTTGTTTTCAAAAAAGTGTGGGCTAAAGTTAAATCAACCTGATTTAAAACAAAAAAAAAAATTACACATTAGTGAGTTAACTGAAAAGAGATTTAAAGACAGAAAATTACTTAACTAACAAAGAAAAAAAAATTATAAATATTTTCGGAGAAGAATTATTATTGGAAAATGTTATATTCAACAGTAAGAACAAAGTTGAATTTTTGGATACACAAAAATAAATCCATTGTTCTATGCAAACTCTATTAAATACCAATTACTTAATTCTTTGGATTTTCTTAATTTCAAAATTGGTTTCATATGATAAACAAACATTAGAAATATCAACACACATTAATTAAAGTTCCTTTTAATATTAACCATAGTGAAACAACAGTATTTTAGTAGAAATATTATATTTTAATTGATCTTCTGTAAACCCGAAGCTGAAACATACATAAACTGGTAGGCCGATAAGTTGGTGCTACTAAAGCTCTTCTAAATACTCTCACTTCAATAACTTAAAAAAAAATGTATGTGTGTACAACCTTAGCACGCTTGTATATCATTCCGTTATTTACCCACCAGATTACAGTGTATTTTTTTTAAAGTATCTGTTACGATTACTCCCAATTATGTCAAAATACTCAGTAACAAGCCGAAAAGTATGCAACACTTGCGTAAAAGAAACCCTTTAGTTTTGGTTTACCTTTTATAATATTAGCTTTAGCCCTGTTATCTAAAAAAAAAAACTCGTTAAGGTTCTACGAAAGAAGAGTTTCAAATTCGAACAATAAATACACTTAACTAAATACTAAACTGTTTGTATTATATTAGACTATATGTACTCGTATATGTTTATGTGTGTATTATGTATTATATATATTTTCGAAGAGGTTGTTTTAGATGAAAAGCACTACTGAGCACGCTTTAGCGATAGTTTTCCGTATACTCAGGCGGTGTGACTTAGTTTTTCGTTATACTGTTAAACTTACGATTAAACCCTACCAAATTCTAACTATGTAGTATGACATATCCAAGCTAACCCAAAATATGAAAGTTACACTAACGACAGCAAAGGAACAACAGTAATTCTAAACTAAATGAAACTGTAAATTGAAAAGTTTTATTTTGTTTCTATGTTTTTTTTTCCTTTAATTTATTATGAAATAAAATGTAATTGTAAAGAGTTAATTATTGAAATAAAAACGAACGCCAAAAAAAAGATACGAATTTGTGCCTTAGTCGACTTCCTCAATTGTGGGACCGCTGGTGCCTTGATTAGTGCCCGCACCGGCGCCGCTGCCGCTGGGATTGGGCGGTGGCGGCATGCCCGCGCCTTGGTACAGACGCGTGATGATCGGACTGCAGACACGCTCCAGTTCCTTCTGCTTGTACTCGAACTCTTCCTTCTCGGCTTGCTGGTTGCCGTCCAGCCAGCTGATGGTCTCATTGCATTTCTGCGTTATCAACTCACGATCGCTCTCACTGATGCGCGCACGTATACTCTCATCCTCCAGTGTCGTCTTCATCTGGAAGCAATACGACTCAAGTGCATTCTTCGCATTGATGCGCTCACGCTGCTTCTCATCGTCCTGCCGATAGTTTTCGGCCTCATTCACCATGCGATCGATGTCCTCCTTAGACAGACGACCCTTATCGTTGGTTATGGTGATCTTGTTCTCTTTGCCGGTCGATTTCTCCACGGCCGTCACATTCAATATGCCGTTCGCGTCAATGTCAAAGGTCACTTCTATCTGCGGCACGCCGCGTGGCGCTGGCGGTATGCTGCTCAGCTCGAACTTGCCGAGCAAATTGTTGTCCTTGGTCATGGCGCGTTCGCCCTCAAACACCTGAATTAGCACGCCCGGCTGATTGTCCGAGTAGGTGGTGAAAACCTGCGTTTGCTTTGTCGGTATTGTGGTATTCCGTTTGATCAGCACCGTCATGACGCCGCCCGCAGTCTCGATGCCAAGCGAGAGTGGCGTCACATCCAACAGCAATAAGTCCTGCACAGCCTCAGACTTGTCGCCATGCAAGATCGCCGCCTGCACAGCGGCGCCATAGGCCACCGCTTCGTCAGGATTGATGGACTTGTTGAGCTCCTTGCCATTGAAGAAATCCTGCAGCAGCTTTTGCACTTTGGGTATGCGCGTCGAGCCGCCTACCAGCACAATATCATGTATCTGGCCCTTGTCCATTTTGCCGTCGCGCAACGACTTCGCCACCGGTTCCATAGTGCCGCGAAAGAGATCACCATTCAACTCCTCAAAGCGTGCGCGCGTTATCGACGTGTAGAAATCGACGCCTTCGTACAACGAATCGATCTCAATGCTGGCCTAGTGAAATACCACAAAGCGTTTAGAAGATGTGCTTGCTTTGCCTGGTCGCATAAACTCACCTGCGTCGAGGAGGATAACGTGCGCTTGGCGCGCTCGCAGGCCGTGCGCAGACGCCGCAATGCGCGCTTGTTCTGCGTCAAGTCCTTCTTGTACTTGCGTTGGAACTCTTGCACGAAATGATTAACCATACGGTTATCGAAATCCTCGCCACCCAAATGTGTGTCGCCCGCCGTCGCCTTCACCTCAAAGATGCCATCCTCTATAGTCAGCACGGAGACATCAAAAGTGCCGCCGCCCAGATCAAAGATCAGCACATTGCGTTCGCTGGTGCCCTTCTTGTCCAGCCCATAGGCAATTGCGGCCGCTGTCGGCTCATTGATGATTCTCAGCACATTTAAGCCCGCAATGGCGCCAGCATCCTTCGTCGCCTGCCGCTGTGAATCATTGAAATAAGCGGGCACCGTGACCACGGCATCGGTCACCGAATTGCCCAAGTAGGCCTCCGCCGTCTCGCGCATTTTCGTCAGCACCATGGAGGATACCTCTTCCGGAAAGAAGCTCTTCTTCTCGCCCTTATATTCGACACATATCTTCGGCTTGCCGCCGTCGGAGACCACCTCAAAGGGCCAATGCTTCATGTCGCTCTGCACGGTGGCATCTTCGAACTTGCGGCCAATCAAACGTTTCGCATCTGCAATTTCAGTGAAGTTAAGTAGCGCCCTAAATGCACTGTGTGTGTCTGTGTGTGTTTTTGTGTGTGTGTGTTCTTAATAACCCTGAGCCCAAACAAAAGCAAAGTAGCAAACAATTCGGTCTACAGTACATGTGTTTTTTTAATAACTTTTATAGGGCATTACAAACAATATTTCAATAGGTTCGAGTACAAAGTTCATACTACAAGTAGCATAGGTTTATAGTTAGTTTTTGTTTGTTGGTTTTGACATTATTTCGACAGTTCAAGTTGGACAAGGCAGTTTTGAGTAAAATATGTATATATTTTTTCTGTAATTGTTTTAAATGTCGACTGAAATGAAAGTACAAGAAAAGAAAAGAAGCCTTCCATTAGACACAAATTAAGATTGCTTAGCTGGTTGTGGCACAAAATTGTACATGGAGAAAGTATATGAGCGCGTAAGGAGAAATCATTGCGAGTGCATGAAACTTTGACAGAATGATTGTTAATTGTGCGAATTTTCGCTTCATTTCATTTTTTTAAGCGCACGACAAATAATGTCAAACATATGGACTTGTCATATACATATGACAAAAACAAACAAAACTGCAACAAAATCAAAATAATGTGCTTTTAAATGTGTAAATATCTGTTTATCTATAAAATTCATACACAGCACAATAATAAGCCATACAGATATTTATACATACATATATACTCGTATGCATGATATAGCTGCCTGTCCATCTATCGAGTATCTACAGATGTGAAACCGCATTTGTTGGTTTCATGTTATTTGAGTTTATCGTTAAAACGTTTTGTTTTTGTAATGCAATGCAATTCTGGCACAAACGTGAGTGATTATTTTTAAACCAACGTCAATATCTGAATGCAGCTGAGTGTGTGTGTGCGCGAATATGCTGCGACAACACAGTTTCGTGCGAGTAGGTGTCCATTCATTCATTCATCCTCATGTAGGTTATAATTAGATGTACGAGTATATGAACATATTCACAACATTTTATAGAATGTTCAAGAATGCGCAAACACAGAGATTGAACAAGCCCTTTAGCGCTGCTCTTGTGACCCAATTGTTGCATGTCTTTCACTTGTTTTTTTATTGATTCATGTCTTTGTTTGGTTGTTTTTGGTATTTTGTTAAGGAAACTTACCGAAAATTGTGTTGTTCGGATTCATGGCCACTTGATTTTTGGCCGCATCGCCAATCAAGCGCTCCGAGTCGGTGAATGCAACGTAGGACGGCGTAACCCGATTGCCCTGATCGTTAGCAATGATCTCAACTTTGCCATGCTGAAAGACGCCGACACATGAGTATGTCGTGCCAAGATCAATGCCAACCGCTGGTAACTTGGGCATGTCGCTGCTGCTGCTGCTCTATGTGCTTGCTAATTTTAAACCAAAAATTGGGTTCAAGGTTGCACGGCGAGGCGTGTGAGAAATGAAAACATTAGATTATATAATCAAATTTAAACAATCTCACACTCACCTTGTTGTCGTCGTGTTGTTGTTGTTGTTGCTGTTGCTGTTGTTGTTGTTGAAAGTCTGCAGCAAAACTTTCACTTTTGACGCCTCCTCTGTTTCAGAATGCAAATCGATAGAGATATAATGAAATGATTAAAAATAAAAGTACGAATGTCAAAACTCGCAGGAATTCGAGTGTTTTCTCTCTTTGCAGCTCCACAACGTCAGCTGTTTAAATTAACGGTCACAAAGTGAAATAATTTTGTTATGAATTTGAGATATTTTTTTTCGTTCGACGAAATTAAATTTGAATACAAATTCCGGGATACAATTCTCTAGACGAAAATTTTTAATTTGCTTCAGTGAAACGCTTCCTTACGCGTCGGCAGCTAATTGTCTTTTGAAGCTGCCAAGTATTTTCGTTTGCATTCAAAACAAAAACTCAAAGAAACAACAACAAAAATAAAGAAAAAAAATTTCAGCTCATTGCAGTTCGAAATTTCGAAGAGACAAAAAGAGAAGACAATTTTTTAAGAGAAATTTGCTAAAAAAGAAAGGTATGATTTTCCGATAGCGTCAGCAAAGAGAAAAGCGTAGAAAGCATGCTCACTGACAGCTTCATTGATCTCAAATAGATTGCAACACAAGCCAAGGAGCAACAATCAAGCCCAATCAAAGCCTTAAATATACAACAATATGCAATAACAGCACAAATGTTTATTTGTATTGTGCTGTGACATAAGGCACTTTAATAGTAAATGCTTTATTTTAGTGTTTATTGTTTTTGCTTTGTAAGTTTGAGGCTTCTAACTTTTTTTTCGTGATAATTTAACACATTACTAATAATATTTTTATATATAAGAAAATAATTACTCTTATCTCTTATATTATTGTATTCGACAGTGTAATTTAGCTTCTTTGTTTCGCCAACCATGGGTTTCTGCTGCCCTCTTGTATGAAGATTTGAATGACTGGTCCATAGTTGTTCGCATTGGGCACTGCGTAAGAGGACACCGGGGTTCGCGGTGTTGTCGTTGTTGTGTACGTCGTTGTCTCAGCACTCCAATCTACACTCGTGGCTCTTCCACTGGTGATTACATAAAATATGAAAATGATTGCGATTGCTAATTTCATTTTGAAGAACGTTGATTGATATTTTAAGAGTTTCTAGTCCAAAAATTGTTTTACATACCTTTTTATACATTTTTTCACCGAAAGCAGTAAAGAAAGTCAAACAAATTTGACGCAATTATCAAAAGCTTTACAAATAAAACACAATTTAATTGATCATGAGCGACAACTGTGTAAATAATTTGCATGCGTAGTAAATAATTTTGGAGACCCGTGCTTGTAGATAGAGGAGCACAGTGCCGTTTTATCAAAAGGGGGTTTTATCACTAGAGATGATCAAATTAATAAGCGCACAAATATATGCTATAAATATTATACAAATTAAAGATCGCCTTAAGTTGATGGAAAAACAGGAATTAGTAAACCTCCTAGTAAAAAATTTAATAGAAAAATATGGAAAATTTTTGTTTCTAAATATGGTTTGGTAGTACCAATCAGAAAGAAGCTCCTTCTAGAAAGGCTTGCATTCGCAATAAATGAAAATTAATAAAATACAAAATTTGCTAATGAAAAACGTTATTTATTTCTTTGAGTCACAGTTTAATCATGTCTATTATATAACACTGAGAAGGCGTCGACGAACTGCACGTCCTTGACCGCCGACAGCGCGAGCACCGCCCCTGCGAATGACCTTGATCCTGACATGACGGTGACGTACTGGAATGCGACGAATAATAATGCGTCTCCGTTTGGTCTTCTTGGTGGTTGTGGGTGCAACTGTTGTTGTTGTATCGCTGGCTGAAGTAGTAGTAGAAGCAGCGGCCGTTGGTGCTGGAGTTGCCGCCGCTGGAGTTCCCGCTGGAGTTGCCGCTGGAGTTGCCGCTGGAGTTGCCGCTGGAGTTGCCGCCGGCGTTGCCGCTGGTGTTGCCGCTGGAGTCTCCGTATCTCCCGAGGCCAATACCGCCAAGCATGCCAATACACCAAAAGCGAGAGCGCCAAAGTATTTCATTTTGATATACTTTCGTTTTAATTACTAAATTGAAAGTGAAGAATGTGAATCTCTGACAGCATATTTATACACTTCCTATATTCCCGACGCTTGTTACATAAATCGGTAACCGTTTGTTTAATATGTAAATAGTAATGAAAAACATTTGATTATAGGCGCGTGTTACCTAGTTATATATTATTTGCTATGTCTTGTTAAAAGACCATTGTCATTTGAACAGATCAAATAAATATTTACAAAGTTAAACTTGCTTTTTGAAGCCGTTTAAATTTCAAATTGTTGGTATAATAAACAAATTGTTAAATTTCATGTTTTTATATTAATTTTTAACATCAGTTTTAAACCAGAAAGTCAGTAATAAACAAAGATTGCTAAGGGGGGTTACAGAAAGCGCTCAAAAAACTGCCAGCTTTAAATTAAAGAAGTTAATATAACGGCATGGAAATATGAGTCGAAGAAGTATAGGTTTTAATATTATATATTTGAATTTTTCACATTTGAAGAAGAACAGTTAATTAGGCTGGCTCAGACAAGTGTCAAAAATACTTAATTTTTTAAATTTACTGTTTCATTACTGTTTCGTTCGTTTCCACAAGAACGGCCAAAGTAGTATTAACTTCACAAACAGAATTTGTGAGCACTTGTGACTTCAAGTCAACAAATTAAGCCCCTGGCTGTAGGCTACAGTTTCTTATTCAATGCTAAGCTACTCAGTAGTACAGCAAACTAGTTCCGAACTTATGAAAATAAGAGTTCATAAGTAAACTCATGGTTCATAAGTAATCAACATAGGAATGTCATGGGTCAAGCACATTTAGCTAGGTAGTGAGTGTACAGACCGATCAATGGGCTCATTGCAAACTTAAATTATGAAAATGATCAGACAATTAATTTTTATTCCTGCAAGTATGTCTTCCAAAAATTGTATGAAACCCATGTAGATATTTTAAATATGTAACAAACAAACGATTCCTCTTTTTTTATTGTTTTATTATAAACGACATTCTTAAGTATGGTTGAGAGTTTGTGTTATTATACATTTCACACATTTTTCTTCTCCAATAAAATTGGCATATATTAATTATTTCCTTTGTTTTGCTAGCCAAGGATTTTTGTTCCCCTCTGGTGAAATGAAAACCTGAACAACTGGTCCATAATTGTTGGTGCTGGGCAATGCGCATGGCGTCGCTGGCGTTCGCGGTGTTGTTGTTGTTGTCGTGGCGTCATCAGCTCCTCTGCATCCGACAACGCAAAATACGAAAATGATTGCGGTAACTACTTTCATGTCGCCTGATACTAAGAATTTGTTACCAAAAACTATTTTGCATACCTTTTTATATATTTTTTTATTACGACAGCAACAAATAAAGATAATTAAAATTGTGGCAAATATCAAAAGATTTCCAAATAAAACACAATTTAATTAATCACACGCGACAACTGTGTAAATAATTCTTCTACGTACTTTTTTATCACTTTTGGAGACTCGTGCCTTTATTTAGAAAAGAAAAAGGTGTTTTACAAAAAAGCTTCACATGAAAAAACGCTGAAATATATGCTACAGAAAATTTAATTATGATTTACAAATGGCAAAAAGTAAAAAACTTAGTGAAAGAAGGGCCGACAACTCTAGTTATCTCGGATAAAAAATTACAGAGCTATGATTTTTATACAGCTGAGCATTTTGAATTTAAACCTAGAGGGAAGTGTTAAAAATTTCGAACTTTAGAGTCTTGGGAACTTTTAGGAGCTTATCAATGACTTTCTATAAGACTGTCATAACTCGAAAACTACTAAGAACGCTTTTAAAGCAAATAATCTTTTTATGCTTGTAGATTTGTAGCTCAACTTAGAGACGTATTTAAGTCAAGTTCTTGAGATAAAAAAATGAACGTTTGGGTAAAAATTGCAAGTACACATTTAGCCAAATCAGAAGACCCTTGATTTTTTTAAGCTATTGGAGCTAGGAGAGTAGAAGTGGTTAGGCAACTGCGATAGAGAGACTACAGAGCAAACAAAAAATAGGGAATACTTATTAGTACAAGAGCTGTTAAACTAAAATAAAATGATTTCCAAGCCAGATGTCAGTAATTCAAGATACTAAGTACTTTGAAATCAGTCACTCTTCACTGAAATATTTGTACTAGATGGTAATGCATTAAAGATAATGAAATAAAAATAAACAAAATTAATATTGCCAAAAGATATTTTTTATTTCTCTGAGTTAGGGTTTCAAGGACATTCTGATTATATTACATCTTCGATAGCCTGTTCAATATAACGGACGTTGCGTTTAAGAGCACGGCCTCCTACATTATGCCTGTGCCTGACAATGAAACGACGTCTGACTGCACCATGGCGTCTGTAGCCATGTCTGATCACCCTGATGTGACGTCTCCTGTGGCGACGTTTGGTCTTCTTAGTGGTGGTAGTTGCAGCTGCTGTTGTAGTTGCAGCTGCAGTTGTAGTGGCAGCTGTTGTTGTGGTTGCAACTGTTGTTGTGGTTGCAACTGTAGTTGTAGTTGCAGGACTGTCGGCAGCTGGAGTTGCCGTATCCCCCGAAGCCAATACCACCAAGCATGCCAACACTCCAAAAGCGAGTACGCCAAAGAATTTCATCTTAAGAATTGTATTCGTTTTAAGTATTCAATTGAAAGTGAAGATTGAGAAACTAACTCGGCATATATATACTGTTTCTATGGTCCCAACAGTCATTAAATAAATCGCTGTTTGTTTGATAAACAAATAAAGCGAACATTTTATTTTGGCGTGAGCTGTCGAGTTGCAATATTTGTTTTGTTTATATATACATTGATGTTTGAACAGATCAAATAAATATTTAAAAAGTTGATTTCTGTTTTAAAACCTTTTTAAGTTAAAAACTAATTTACCGAAATTGTTATATTTCATATGTGTCTAATTTTAACTTCAGTTTTGAATCAGAAAAACAAGTGAATACCACTGCCAACATCTTTTAAAGCTATGAGTTTGTATGCAAAATATCATGACGGACTTTTGACGGGTTTGTAAAGTTTGTTGAAGATAAGGTGCCGAAGATTATGGAAAGATTTTCGAAATCAGTGCTCTAGCAGCCCAAGAACGATGTTTTTATTAATAGTGTGACGAATCATTTAGGTGTATTACCTTGATTGCTTCCCAATTGTGTTCTATAAAAAAAGATTAGACACTTTCATATTACTTAAAAGTAAAAGAAGGATAAGGAACATTTTTTTACAACAATTTAATATACCATATATTTTCAATTTCGAAATGAATTTTTTTTTAGTCCCGTAACGGTCTTCAACGTACTTGCTTGCCCCAAGCAAACCCATTGTTTGTCTGGCAGCACTGCAGCTACGGGTTTTTTTACTCACTGTTAACGATTTAACATGCTGCCTAGCGCCCATTCCGGTGCGAAAAAAAACCCACCACTTTGACATGTTTTGTTTCACTTTGCCACACTGTCCTTGTCTAATCTGTCCACTAAGCTAACATTGCTGTTCGTGCCATGTTGCATTGCAGAGCAGTGCTATTGCGATCAGCTGTGGCAGCAGTCGGCGAGAAGAACAGAACATTTTGGCACTAACAGGGCTGTTAGCCCGATGTTCAGCTCCATTCAGAAAAATCTTCTATACTTCTTGCTCGCTCTACTCGTCGCGTCTCTTTCTCGTCTCTGTTGGCAACAGAGAAACAGAATGTTGCTAACATAGGCCCTCTCGCAGCCGCGTCTCACTTTTCCGTTTTTCCGTTTTTAATTAAAAATTATGAATTAATTAACGCACGAAGGCAGCACATACTCATTTACACTCAGAGAACACTCGAAGAAGCAGAACGCACAGAGAAGGATCGAAATGGTAAGTGATTATATGGGCAGCGCACATGCCATGTCACTGTCACTGGCAGCATGAAAAGTTCCAAAAATAGATTGACCCACAAATTACTACATATGGCATAATTCCAGGCGGTTCTTGGCGCGCAACTTGTGATAACACTTGTCATGGTGAGTGTTATACAAAAACTGAATGCACACTATTCGTTCGCCAAATGGATACTATGCCGCACAGGACTATTTCGTTATCTCCATCCCACCGATGAAGAGCTGCGCACAAAGGGGGGTGTGCCAAAGGAACGACCACCGAAAGGCGGTGGCAAACATAAGCATGAACGGAATGGTGTTGGCAGTGGTCACCTGAGCACACCTGGTCAGTTCCACATACCACGTAGCATCGATGTGGATCTGGAAACAATGCCTGTCGTGGAACGTGATGTTATACATTTGCGTTATTTTACGGAATACCAGTGGTTGGTGGATTTCAGCGTCTACGCTGGCATTGTCTACGTCATTTCGGAGATCTTTCACTACTACTACCCGCTCAAGAATGAAGTGAATCTCAGCATGGTTTGGTGCCTGCTTGTCATATTCTTTGCGATGTATGTAAACGCATGCTGTTTTGTAATCTTAAATTCTAATAATATTTGTATATCATTTTAGCAAACTGCTGTCTTCCCTCACAGTGCTGTACTTCCAGAGCGAGGAGTCTATTGGCGAGCGTTCTATGGTCATTCTAGCCTGCCTAGTCTATCTCTTAATAGCCATGATTGTACTTATAATCGATGAGCGTATATTAGAAACAGGTCTGGAAGATGCCTACACAAGCTTTAATGCGAGTGCCTCTAAATTTCTGACTGAGCAGGGCTTGCCCTCGTCGTAAGTACTTGAATGAAATTGTTTGTTTATAAATCATTTACACTTTGTTTATTTCCTACAGTGGTCCCGCCTCGAAAATCGTTGTCAAATTCTTCCTCGCTTTAAGTTGCGGTGTGCTCGGTTCGCTCTTTACCTTTCCTGGCCTACGTATGGCCAAAATGCACTGGGACTCTCTGAAATACTGTAAGGGCAATAAATTTCTACAAATACTCCTGAATCTCAGTTTTGTGCTGCCATTTATTTTGGTCATATTGTGGATAAGACCAATAAGTCGTGATTACCTGACTGTGCGCGTTTTTGAGGGCATGGATAAGCCACTGTAATTATCATCGACATTGTCGAAATATATTTCTTACTAAACCAATTATATCATTACAGACTCACTCCTCACACCTTTGAAACACTACGTTTGCTGCTAGTCGTGCTCGTTGTGATTTTGCGTTTTGCTCTGATGCCCATCTACCTGCAGTCTTATCTAAATATCGCCTATGATAAAATCATGGAGTTGCGCAAAGAGGCTGGCCGCATTACAAACATAGAATTTCAAAAAAAGGTATTGTAGCCGATTTATTTCAACAAACACTTGAATGATACCAAACAATTTTGTTTTTAGATTTCGTCAATATTTTACTATTTGTGCGTTGTAACTCTGCAATTTGCTGCGCCTTTAATACTTTGCCTTTATCTGACCCTCATGTACAAAAGTCTAGGCGGTTTCAGCTGGACGGGCATTTTTAGAGAGAGTGTAGTACTGCAGCACGAGTGCTCAGCTGAAGCTATACCACCAGCGACTGCTGCCATTGCCGCTGAGGGCAGTGGTTTCGACGAATTTGAAGCGGCGATCGTAGAGCGTGATTTCAATATATTAGAATCGGCACAAACCCTACAGGCATCCTTCACAAGTCTGAAAAATGTAAGAAGAATTTTCGGTTATATGTAACATATTCATGAACAATTTTTTACATGTTAAAATTTAGGTGTTCTCCACTGAAGTCTACAAGGGCTTTTTGGGCTTCGCCACCTGGTGGAGTTACTTCACCTTATTCGCCACATCAACACTTGGTATTGTATACCAATCCTATTTCAATAAGACATAAAATCATTTGCAATATTACTTTTAAGTCCAATTCGTTTGAAATTGAGTGAACAAGCATAGAAAAAAGAAAACCATTTATAGCACTTTTAAAAATCTTTGTAGTTAATTTAAAATGTTATTTGTTTTTTACACATGTAGATTTTATTTAGCAATTCATTGATTCAATACATCCAAGTTGTATTCATTTATTATTCATACCCAGATGTTGTATTTAAGACAAACATTGAACTTTGTTTTTATTTATTTGTAACAAATGATTGAATTGTAAAGATTTTGTTCACGTCTAATGCAAATATTGGCATGGGCGTGAACACGCCTAATAAATTTTAAACCAAATGGATTTTTCAACTTGGCAGCAAAAAAAAAAAACCACAAAATAATGTAATTGATGGATATTGTAATAATATTACATTTTATTTAACTCAATACTCCAACCAGGAAAGTTTCTTATTGCGATAGAACAAGAATATATCATGGGTTACCAATGTAGTTGTATTCAAGCTAAGGATTTCTTTTCGTGTAGTTCTAAAAAGCTAAATTCATCGTTATCCTCCACAGTGCCATATTATCAATAAAATCTCCTGATAAGTGCTTCCCGTCTTTAAAACACGACTAGTCTATGTTTAGATTTTGCAGATGCCAATAACACCGCAACCAATGCGAGCACCTGCATTGCCAGTCGATTTGCTTAGCTCGTGTCCACCTTTGCCCAAATCATCAGGGTCGGCGTGCACAACAACAGTGCGTCCAATAATGCTATTGCAGCCGAACAAAGTGATCTTTGAATCGGTTATTGCGACCTTAAGTGATAATGAGATGTTAATGTGCTGCTGAATTGATTAATTCTATGAAAACAACTAACTCACCTTTGTTGGGCCGTCGCTCGATGACTCAATATTACCCAAATCACCAAGATGACGATTCTGATCGGTAGGGGCGCCGTGCTCCAGACCCAAGGGATTGAAGTGTGGGCCAGCCGATGTGCAACCGTTGGTATTGTCACCGAACTCGTGCACGTGGAAGCCGTGCAGACCCTTAGAAAGACCGCTGACTTCGCCAGTAACTTTTACGGGCGAACAGTCGCTCTGAAAATGAGGAATTTGTTTTCATATTGATTTGAAAATAAAATATATTTAAATGAATTCACGCACATATCATTACAAAGGGACAAGACAGTGGTCGCCTTGTATTTTAAAACTTAAAAAAACTCCTATTAGATACATACAAACACATGTGCACACACATTGCATACATATGCACATTTATAGATTTTCCTAATATTGAAATGCAATCTTCCATTTGTTGTTGTTGTACTTATGTAATTCCACTCTTGTTTAATGACAACGCAATAAAAACAATTTAGGCAAGTTGTAATCAAAGTTCTTTACATGATAGTCCACAAGTGCTGATTGCAGTGCGACTTTAAACTATCATATTAAATATCGTTCTTGTTGAAATGAATTGGTGGGGCAAGCGGCCGGCAAGATGACCTTTGCGCATTTAAATGTTCTCGAAACACTGTACTTTTTGGTCAACTTACCTCCTGTTCGAAGTAAACGGTGCCCTTGGCATCGCCATTTATTACGCAGACAGCACGAGCAACCATTTTGTGTTAATGCAACTTTTTTATATCTTCTAAAATATTTCACTTATTTATTTTTAATTTTTTATTTGTATCTCAGACGTCTGGCCCGGTCGAGGAAAAAACGGAATGTGATAGGGCGAGGGACGCAAGCGAGGCAGATGTGTACAAAAGAGCCGCCGTTGGCGCAGGTGCGTCAGCAGTCGACAATAATTGCGTCAATCTTCTGCATTTCTGTATTAGGTACGCTTAAGTTGCGTTTCCACACACACCACTTACGGCAGCTTATCGTGGACCGAGCTTCAACTTAAAAGTGTCCTATGTGTACAGTGGGACTTGAGTGACATAAGTTCTGCCCCCCATTTGAGGAATGGGAAAACTGCTCTGGGATCCCACCGCGACATGCGACAATTCAATTTGCGATCGCTGTGTCAAAACAGAGTCATTGGGACGAAGAAAAGCATGCCAATTTAAGTATTAGGTTCACTAAGTTGTGTTGCGATACACACAACTTATGGGAGCTTATCGTTGACCGTATCGTTGAACATAAAAGTGTCCTATGTGTAACCTGGGAGTTGAGGGACATGAGTTCAAACAGAGTTACCATTTTTTATTCAGAGTAAAAGAGCGGATGTTCTCCCATGACCAAATTATGGGTAACTTACAAATTGCTAACTTATTGTATGTTACCAGTTGATTTATCGCAACATAAGGTACTTCAGAGACTGATTCGCGAAGCTTTTTTGAATTCTAATTGCAATTATATTTTCATAATTGGTTTTATAAAACTTCGAGTCCAACTAGAAATTTTGGGTCGAATAAAGCCATTTGGTAAAGTAAGTAATAATTAATTTCTTTAAACATAGGAATTTTTATTATATGTCTTTGGACCACGACTTGATGCTGTGAAAAAATTCAACTCTTTTTCGTCGTCAAGTCAAGTGCATTTAACGAGCATGTGAGGGCCCAGATATTGGTATCATATCGCCAAATGTTTTCATTTAGAAAACCAAAAAAACCACCCACTCTTTTCAATATTGTATTGCCGCATGTGTCACAAAAACCACGCATAAATTGCAAATTGTCAACAGAATTTGTTGAAATCATGCGAGATATTGTATTTTGATTGAGTTTGTGTTCATTTCTTTAATGATTTGGTAATATATAGTAGAATATGTTATTTTCGATTTATTAAAGCTGTTTTATTTATTTTACTCAAGAGCTGATACACGCCAAATATATCTAGTACTAGGTACGCATATGTTACGGAAATGCGTAAGTGAATTGACTTCAAGTTTACGCAGAATTAGAGAAAAATTAATTTTTCTTCGTTTTGTTCGAAACAGCTAGCCAATATAGCTTGATGCCAATTTAGCTGTTGACATCACCTAACTTAACACAAAACTTACAGCAAAAGCGATAAATAACACAAAAAGACATCAGTCATAATTTGGCTGTCTAGTGTGAAAAATTATCAGAAACAGCCAGATAATCGTAAATTTGGCAACACCGATGAAATGTGTTATGCCACGGTGGATTTGAAGAAACATGTCCGCGGCTAGCAGTTTTTAGCGATTTGGCAGCACTGGCTACAGAATAAAAACAAAAACAGCGAACGATTTCCTATTGCGTTCTAAACTCTTATGTCCAATGGCCCTACACATCACATGAAGCAATGTAGTATACACTTGCCTCGTATTTCCTTTTGCGTTCTAAACTCGTCGGTCTCAGCTTTACGGCGGAGCGGTTGCACAGAAAAAGATTAAAAAAACTGTGAAAACGTTTATTAAAAATTAAGAGTTTTCAACTATTACATTAAAATAGCCTATAATCCATGAATACTATATGTGAGTGTTAAAATTTTCTATTTTGAACGGGGTCGTAATACAAAAGAAAACTTCAAAAAACTTAAAATAAACAACACACGGCGATAATAAAAAGACACATACACACAAACAACAATAGCAGCAACAACATTTCATAAACACACGCATGTACACATACACGCACACACACATCGAGAAAAAAAGACAAAC